>VZTL01024574.1:0-13964 GCA_013400535.1 Scopus umbretta | reverse complement strand
GCTGAAACCAGGACAAGAAGAAATGGAAGTGTTAGTACCCATGTGGAATTAATCCAGATTTAAATTTTTTTTTTTTTAAAAAAAGCAAATAATATCTTTATTCTGTTGAAAAAGGTGGCTCTTAAGCCACTGAAAAGTAGCTAAAGTTCCTAAGTAGTATCCTCATCAGGAAAATTGTTATGCCTGTTTACACTGTTAATTTCAAAGCAATTCAGTTTTAGTAATTTACAGCGAAGCTCCAAATACATCTTAGCAAATCTGTTGATATAAAAGTAATGTACAATGCCTAGTATTTTGCTAACAATCTTCTGATGTTTATGAGAGGAAAAGCTTCATTATATTTATGTGGCAAAGAAAGCAGACAAACAAGACGACTATTAAACATGCCTTGTTTTGTCACAATCTTCTGATCTTTGAAAAATGCCACATTCTGATGAAAATTTGTCTGTTTTCTTTCACCAGTCCTTTTCTTCCACTTAAAATTGAGATTTGCAGCAGAAGATACTATTTTTATCATTCATCTGAGAACCTTTCAAGGTGGAAAAGTATTTATGTAGCTGTCAGCAAACAGATCTTATTATACCTGATCTGTTGAACCTGAGATTGTTGATAAGTTCTGATAAACAGAAGTCTTGATTGATGGCAGAGAGCAGAACAAAACTCTTCTCACAGTTAACAATCTTAGGTGCTATAAAGCTCTTAATACTTCACATTCTTGAAATATAACTTGTTTTAAATCTGCTCTTGATTTAAATAAATGGGAAGGTGTTAAATGTAGGCCAATGCTGAATATTATTTATTGTACATGAGTGGCAGAGAATGTTGGGAAGTTTTCCTTTTCTTAACTAATTTTTAGTAATATTCACTCCTTCCAAATATATAGGTTTAATTTTGACTTGCAGTTAAACAGAAGTTGTAGAAATGAGAAAGAAAACTTGCTTAGGCTTTTTTTTTTTCTTGCCTACTTGATGAGGACTCTCCTTGCTCTGTTTTTGAAAATTTAAAAATTGCCATAACTCACATGATACAGAAACTGTCAAAACAAGTCTTAAACTTTTCATGACTAAGGGGATATGAAGCTTCAAATATCTTCATTAAGGATGTGAAGAAAACATATAGGATGATATGAATTTTTAAAAATAACTTCTGCTTTGCAAGACTTCCGTCTCTTACTAGGGTTGATCCTTTGGCTAGCAGCCAGATATTTAAAGGAATGTTTTTTTCAGGTGCGAATTTGCATTCTGGAATTTAAGTAGTTCTCTGAGAATTAGAACTCTCATGCCATCAACAGGAATGAGTGTGAAAATCTAGTGATAGTTCAGTACCACTTCAGCAAATTACTGTTAAGATGAGTTTTAATAATTGATTAGGCTGTAACAAGGCTCTTTGTAATTAATGTCTGCGTATAACCACTTTTCATACTATATGAAGGAAGCATACAAGTTCTAGATGATCCTGTAGGCGAAAAATACAGGAAAAGAACTACAGCATTTTTTTGTTGATAGGCCTGAAAATGTGATAAACACTTTAAAAATAGACCTATAATCTGTATAATCTACAGATAGACTTGTAGAGTCTACTGTATGCAGCCACTTCATTTACATTGCTACTGTTTTTCCTTTACTTAAATCCTTCATTTTATAAAGCAGTTGTCATTTGTCACATAAGCCCAGATCCTCATGATGCATAAATCAGCATAGTTTCATTTAATGGAATTATTTACTTAAAGATTTAGCCTGTTAATTTTAATACGCAATATTCAGGGGAAAAGTTCTGTTTGTTTGTTTGTTTTCTTTTCTTTTGTTTGTTTCCCAGTTACTCTATGTAATGTCATGTAAGACTTTGGTGTGTAAAAATAATAACGTAAGAAAAAGGATAATGTTTTCTGGAAATGCTAGTATTTAAGGAACTGAAAATATAGGAGGTGACAGATTCATAATTGAGAAGGCAGACAAAGGAACTAGGGTTTCAGGAAAGCAGGTGAAGCAAGATCATATTGGGCAATGTTGAAAAAGGCGTGACAGGCAAATTACACATATGAAGTATGTGAGGTAGTGGAAGGTCAGGATCAGAGTACAAACTTGGAGTTCTTTAGATGCTGCAGCACTTATACCCAGACTTGTATGTTATCTTCACTGTAAATTTTATGAAGTACAAAAACATTTTTGCCTTTGTCTTTTTTTTTTGTGCTGAGATCAGGAGATTTCATTGAATTGTAACTGTTGGTCTTCCACACCACTTGAGATACAGCAAAGTGAAAATGTTTGGACATCTGCTGGAGACAGAAATTTATTTCATGCCCTGTTGAATTTTTTTTTTTTTTTACACACTAACAGATAATGTAGAATATTAAAAAAGCAAATATACCCAGGTCTAAAAATTTTTTTTTCAAAAGTTATGTGGTTTTTTGTTATGCCTTTGGTATTTTTCATACTTCTTTTTTTTTTTAAATTGAAGTTTTAGTACATTTTCACCATTACATTTTATTTTAATAAGACACCAGCCAAATGCATAATTATTCAACACAAGTTGATTGTATTTTTTTTCTGTGTGTGTATGTAGGTTGGTTTGGGTTTTTTTTGTTTGTTTGGGGTTTTTTGTTTGTTTGTTTTTTGTTTTTTTAAATTTTTTATTTGAGAACTCTCTAACACATTTTTAAACTCCTGGCAATTTGTAGGTCTTGTAGCCAGAACTTTATACTAAACAGATCCTGTTTCTAAAACACAAGGAACATACCGGTAATGAAAATGAAGCTCTCTGTGTGTTGTGTCATGGAAAAAAGTGGGAAGGATTTCTAGGAGATTAAGCATCTGTGATGTTCACATGGGTCTCATACAAAGCATGTGATGTAATTCAGATTGGCTGCAGATTTGTGTTTTGTCTTTATATCTTGTAGACAGAATTTCCCATTGTTCATTTTGTATACATTTTTTGTCTTGGTTGCCATACTTGTTTACAAGTTCTGGCAAGGGATGGAGGTGGTTTGCTTTCAAGAGAAAATTTTCTCTAGCAGTTTCTTACCCACACTCTACTTTTTCTTGACATCTGTTTTTTGTAGGCTCCTTTTCTTATTTTGATATTTTCAGACTGTGAAGTTGATTGCTTTTAATGCCAGTATAGATTCTTGGTTTTATATAGGAGCTCAGGGGTGGCTATCCAAGTATCTTAACCAGCTAGACAAACATACTAAGATTAATGAAGTGAAATAAAGAAAAAATATATTAAGATACGCATGTGAACCATAGTTAGAATCAACTTTTTTTAAATTTAATTTTTAAGGATACACTTGCAATGAAAAGCAAAATAAAAATATTTTGATCAACAGTAAATATTTCCAGTGATTGTGCCATACAATATTGAATCTGTGAAATACTTTAGTATGTGGATCTTTAAGATGTGGTTGAGTAGGATCAGCCTGTGGATACATACTCTTTTTTTTCCTGGGGATTTTTTGAATTACCTTCCAATTAGCCCTTCTAGACTTCTTGCATCCCAGATGTCTGTTGGGATGCAACTGATGGGAGAGAATGGAAGGAGCTCTTCTAGCAGTTCTCTGTTTTTTGCAGAATTGCAACTTGAATTTTAAAGAAAAATGTCTAGGCGTTATAGTCATCAAGAAAACTTTCCATATATAAAGAAAGTGTGGTTTCTCTGAGTTATGCAGAGGCACTGAAGTGTTTTATTTCAAATAATCCTCATGAGATGATATATCTGAACTCATCTGATCAGTGTTATTTCACTAGACTTTAAGATGAATAGTTTTATGTCATCTAATTTGCCATCCTTTAGCGTCATTCTGTGTATTGTCCAGTGCTTTGTTCAGATTAATATGTTATAATCCACCACACTTTTGCGTTCTGTGGATACCACTCCCATTTATCATTGTGGAAAGGGAAGAATAGTCACAATTCTGTGACATTTACTGATGAACCTTAAATTCACTTACATTTAGAAGCTCCTTCTTAGTGACTGGGTTTCTTCTGTTTCCCCTAGGATACACTTCCAGAATCTCACAAGCCTTTCACTCTGTGGAATTTTTTTATAACATTTTCCCCAGACTTACTCTTAAATTAATCGCTTTGTCTTGGCTTTCCTAGTACCTGAGAATTCCATATGAGCTGCCAGAGAGGAAAAAAGGAGGTGGGGATTGTGGGCAGCAACACATTTGCAAGAAGAGTGAAGTTAAAATTCCACTTCTCTGTTTCCCTCTCCTTACTAAGATTCCTGCTCTTCCTTATCAGGCTTCTACAAAAACCTTGATTCACCCTGGCCAATGATAAATCACAAGTTGGAAGGAATAAGCTATTGGATTGAATTTATACTTTTATTAACACTTTTTTTCCTATGCATTTTGTCTGTCCTGACAGGCTTGCCTCACACAGGATAAATTCCTTTGAATTTAAGTGAGGTCCACAGTGAATTATAGGCAAAATCATCATGTAAAATCTTTGAGTTTCATTTTAACTTCTGCAACAGCAGGACAATAATTCTTAAAACAGGGCATGTTAAATTACAAGAAACTCAATTGAAGTTGTGAGTGTAAAAAGTCCAAATCTTAATTCTCTTCCAGAATTTACAGGTGTATGAGTTGTATTATATCATGGTCATTCACACCTTTCAGATTTCAAGTGCAACTACAAATTGGAAATGAAGTTAATGATCTAACCTTTTTTCCCCCTGTTACAGATTGACCAACTGAAGCAAGAACTCTCAAAGAAAGAATCAGAACTTCTTGCCTTACAAACTAAGCTTGAAACCCTTAGCAATCAGAATTCAGATTGCAAGCAACACATTGAAGTGCTTAAAGAGTCACTTACTGCCAAAGAACAGAGAGCTGCCATACTTCAGACAGAGGTATTGTATCTTCTAATCATAAAATGTAATAGGTATATTTAGTTAATAGCATGTGTCATGGTGACGATGTGTTTGTTGCAAGTCTGTGCAGAAGGCAATTTGTTAAAGAATAGTGAAATAACATAAAACCCTTTAAATGCCAATATATTTGGTATATATTTTTTGGTGGTACACCAGCTCTCATTCTAGAATTTTTTTACAAGAACCTATGATTGCATTTTAAGAAAATGTTTGTGTCTAATTCTCGTTGGCTTCAATGGGGTATCTGGGTCTTAATGGCTTGATTGGTGAGATTTCGTTCCTTGTTTCTTCATCTCTTAGTTGACTGAGTTTTCCTTTTGGTTGCTATGGCTTGATTCTTCTTTTCTACTGTGTATTTCTATTCTGAAAAGTGAAGCTACTAATGTTTAGATAAGATTAAGAAGATATATTAAGAAGATACAGATGAAATGTTGGAATTTCCAGCTTGTGTTTAATGGGCCAGCCAGCATCTGTATACGATACAAAATAATCATAATAGAACAAGGGTAAAAACTCCAGCAATTTTGGCAGATCTCAATCTAGCTTTTGAGTAGTAAAGATTACATATTTTAAATTTTCGGCTCTGCAAGTCTATTTTACAAGGTTTGTAGTACCTGTCGTGCTGCTGAGGATAGTGATGAATTCCATTGGCTCTCCACTAATTTGATTTCTTAATTCTTTATCAGACCAGTATGTATTCAAGGTATTACAGTCCTGTGACTGGCAGATGGGCAGTGGTAAACAAAACCTGAATCTGCAGTGCTCTTTATGAAGGGCTGCTGGGATCGTGCAGTCCTGGTGGAGAACCTGTTGGTTTCTGACAGGTGTTCAATTCCTCTTCTTCCCAGCTTCTACATAAGGCAGCAGAGCTTGACCCTTTCACATGAAGCAATTTAACTTAAAATTAGTTGTAATTGCCTGTTGGTGTGTGGGTGACAATTGGTTGTGTTGTATCTGCTTATTGTTAGTCTCTCAGGGAAACCAAATGAAAAATTAATGTTAAAATGATCAGAGAGGTAGCTTGATAGAAGGAATGCTCTATAATAGCAGAAAATGAATCCCTTGTGTTTGGCCTAATATCACGTTATTTGTGATGTAAGTGATTGTGCTATTTCATACAAATAATACGAGATTTGTCCAGCTTTCAATTAAAAAAAAAATAAAAATCTGTTTAGGTATAGGATTAGTGAAAGACATGTTCAGTATGTTTTCTATTCAGTGGAAGATAGCAGTTTCTAGTTTTTGATCATTTATTTTAATTAACCCTTTACTTCTCTGTAATCCAAAGCATTCTGATGACAAGCCTTGGTTTCTTCCTGAATGAAATAATACTCTAAGCTAGGTGGGTCTTTCCAGACATGAGACTTAAAAATGAAGCAAGACAACTCATAAATGTCCTCACAGTATATCTTGGTTCTAGACAGTCAAGGCTGTCTCTTCATGGACTTGCTAAATCAATTGAACCTGAATTTGTTTGTGACTGAATCTTCAGAAATTGTGGTTTTTATTTCATATGCATTATTGTCAGCATTCAGTAATTACATTACTTCATAAATTCATGAAGCTCTGAAACAGTGCAAACTATTTATATTCCCTGTAGAAATCTAGGTGATTCCATTTTCTGCTTTGAGTAGAGTGTAGGTAATGATTTTATCAGACAGCAGTTTTTTGAGTTTCTTTTCTCTTTTTAAGATATCTTTGTAAAGGGAATTAGGGAAAGTTGGTGAATTATCTCCACCTATTCTGGGAAGTAATGTTAGTTAAAATTTACTGTAATTGTCTGTTCATGTACAGGAGGCTTTTTGGAGAAGGGTCACATTAATGTACCTTCCCCTCCCCTTCCCCCCTCCATCCTTCTGGGGGATCATATGAAAATGAAGGCCTGAGTATTGCATTAATACCAGACTTTATTTGGGGATATGATACATCTTGAGATGCCTTAGAAGCAACATAAAGAAGACAAGCTCTAATTCCAGTTATACACATGTATTGATGCAGCCACTATTTGAAATGGTTTACCAAATAATTTTGATCTACTAGTATATTTAAAATGGGAAACACTTCACTTGCCTCAAAATTTGTTCTATTTACTTTTGAAAAAATAGCATTATAGGATGTGCTTTTATGTGCACCATTTACCCGTGAGGCAAAGACTTTAAAAAACCTGTGTTAAACTTTAAATNCCCACGCTGGAGCAGGGGAAGAGTGTGAGGAGTCCTCCCTCTGAGGAGAAAGGAGTGGCAGAGACAACGTGCGATGAACTGACTACAGGCCCCATTCCCCGTCCCCCTATGCCGCTCAGGGGGAAGAGGTAGAGAAAATGGGGAGTGAAGTTGAGCCCGGGAAGAAGGGAAGGGAAGGGGGAAGGTGTTTTAAGATTTGGTTTTTATCTCTCATTACCCCACTCAGTTTTGATTGGTAATAAATTAATTTGATTTTCCCCAAGTCAAGTCAGTTTTGCCCGTGAGTGTAACTGCTGAGTGATCTCTCCCTGTCCTTATCTCAACCCATGAGCTTTTCATTATATTTTCTCTCCCCTGTCCAGCTGAGATGAGTGATAGAGTGGCTTTGGTGGGCACTTGGCATCCAGCCAGAGTCAATCCACCACAGTCTGTCAGCAATTTACCTGATCTTAAAATACTTTAACATTCATACTTTGGGCAATATTAATTACATCTCATTTTTTATCCATTTAAGATGTACTGAATGTTTTATTACTTTCCTGTACTTTATGGTAGCAAGGTAGTGCATCTTAAATCTGCTGAAAAAGATCTCTACTTTTATGTTATGTAGGTAGAAATAAAGAACACTGTGTACCCATTAGTTTTTCAAGCCCAGATTTATCAGGAAAGGACAGTACTTTTGTTATTTTAAAGCCCCAAGATGGTCGTAGGCATGTCACAGGCTGTACAACTTTGCATCTAGAAGATTACACATCCAGGGGTTAGAAACGAAGAACAGTTTCTGGAGTTAAATAATATTGAGGTGTGCAAAAGATATGTAGTTAGTGTGAACATACTTTTCACGTTTTTTGAACAGGCTTTGAATCAAGAGCTCCCTAAAACTACTGAGCTATCTAGTCTTCTTTCCTGTAACAGTCTTACAGCAGCTTTCAGCTGTTGTATAGCCATAAGAAATACGCTCATACTGCAAAACACAGGAATTGTCATAAATTGCTGTGTAACTATGTGAGAAAGTTACTTGCTTTCTCTAACAATCATGAAAACAAGTGACAGATCTCTGTGTCCAAGCAATTTCACAGATTAGAAAATAAGATTCTTCAAAGGCTGATGTGCATGTTCTAATGATGATGTATTGTAACATATTTTTAAGACCCTCAGGGTTTTGGCACATTCCTTACCACCCTGCTGTAGGCTAGGGAGTTTTTCTGGTTAAAAATGATTGCCAGCATCTCGTCTCCACAAACTATTACGTTACAACTTCCAGACTGGGTACCCAGTTTATTAGAGAAAGAGTCTGTTAAACTGTGGTCATTCTGGATAAATGTGCTGGAGCTCTGAGGAACACAAGAGATGGACAGTGACTGAATTTGTAGATTGCTATGTCTACTCCTTTGCAGGCCACAGTCCTTGTTTCTTATTAATGTTTAGACAAAACCAGAAAGAACACATCCTTAACATAAGCAACAGGAAGACACCTCAATAAAAATTAGTTATCAAGGCTGTAGACCACTCATTGGATGCCATAAGTTTGAGGGTTTTTAGAGCTGATCTTGTTCCTAGAGTTAGTCAGTCATGAGATGGTTGAAAATAGGCTATTTGTGCTGCTTGCACTTTTTCTTATTCAGGATGGAATTGCCTTCTTTTTTCTCTTTATTTCTTTTGCCTGCTTATTTGCCCTTCACATACTTTTGACTGACCAGCGGGCTGATAAGAATGAAGTAATTTTTTTGTTTGTTTTGTTGTATTTTATTGTTAAACTGTTAAAAATGTTAAAATTGTACGTTTTAACAAATTCATGCCTTCAGGCTGCATTCTCCTGTTACATCCTGTACAAACTAAATGTGATGCAGCAAGACAGGAAAGCTCAAAATGATGCCTTAGAGTGAAATTGTCCTGAACTCCCTGAACCAAAACTCTTGGTTTTATGGGGAGCATTTTTGGTAATCACTTTGCAAATATCAACTTCATATAACTGAAAAATGTCTGTCTTCAGTACT
Source organism: Scopus umbretta (assembly GCA_013400535.1). NCBI lineage: Eukaryota > Metazoa > Chordata > Aves > Pelecaniformes > Scopidae > Scopus > Scopus umbretta. Next base: position 4,909 of record VZTL01024574.1, on the reverse strand, counting down.
CAGAAATATCCTGTCTTTCAAAAGGACCTTTTACGTTTCCACTTAATCTTTATTTTGGAGAACTCCAGGGGAGTAGAGGGAATGTTTATATCTCATATGAATCTTTGCTGAAAATGTTACATTAAGTTATGTGGGAGAGACTAAATGTGGGCTAATTCCAAGTACTAGCAGAGGCCATTGATGTTTTGTTTCTGATATCTATATCTATATCTATCTGTGTTAAATTAAAGAACAAACCAACAAAAAATCAAAAGCTCCTCTAATGAAGCTCATTCATTTCCTGCTGGAAATACAATCCCTGCAACAAGAGAGCCATGATAGGATAGAGGGGCTTTCTATGCACTAAAACCAAGATCCTTCTTACCAAAGACCTGAAAATGAGCAAGTGACCTGAAAATGAGCAAGTGTCGTTTACATGGTGATCAAGCATGTGGCCTGCCGGTGTAGATGAATGAGGAATAAAAATACTGCTTTGCCAGCTGGGCTTTCTCCGAGACCTGGGTTTTAAGCTGACTAAGCTAAGGCCTAGACTGTGCTGTGGTAGCAATCCAGCAATGATTCTAGACATAGCAGGTTTTGTTCTCTGCAACCAGGAATTGGGAAAAGATTTTGTTTGCTTAGAGCAAACCTGCTCCAGGCCTCAGGTCTTATTTAAAGGGAGGGGAATGGCTTCGAGCAGCAGATGGGAAAACAGCTGCAGGAAGATGCAGGGTGAATGGCAGCCATCCAGCAGGTGGAAATCATTATGGAAGGAATTTTGTACTGTACAAGCTATTGTTGGTCGTTCCCAGATGAGTAAAGTTAATAACATTTTGGCCTGCCTTAAGCCACACTTCTTTCTTCCTGCATGTCCACATTGTCTATTTATAGAATAGATAGTTTTTTTTACTTATCACTGTAGAATTTTATGCTGTCCTAAAACATGCTCGTAACCTGCTTTGAAGGGCTTCTTTCTGGAGATGAAAGTAACCATTAAAGGCCAGTTCTGATCCTGAGCTGTGTTAAGGTATTGGTAGTTGCAGTGTCAACTTCCTGCCTAAATAGGATTACTTTGTAATCACCTAGTAATTAAATCAGCTTAGTAAATCCTGTAATAAAAGATACCCTCAACAGGATCTCAGTTACTTCATAACAAACCTTTTATTATTATTTAGCTTAATAATGGTACTCTGCAGGTTATCTTCAGGTTTTGGAGACAGCAGCTGCATATGATGCAACAGGATGTGATTCATAGAGTCACGTAATGATTGAGGTTGGAAGGGAGCTCTGGAGGTCATCTGGTCCAACCCTCCTGCTCAAGCAGGGTCACCTAGAGCTGGTTGTCCATGACCATATCCAGATGGCTTTTGAATATCTCCAAGGATGGATACTCCACAACCTCTCTGGGCAACACGTGCCAGTGCTCAGTCATCCTCACAGTAATGTTTCCTGATGTTCAGAGGGAACCTCCTGTGTTTCAGTTTGTGCCCATTGCCTCTTGTCCTGTCACTGGGCACCACTGAAGGGACCGGCTCTGTCGTCTTTACGGCTTCCCTTCAGATATTTATACACAGTTACAAGATCTCCTCTTCTCTAAGCTAAACAGTCCCAGCTCTGTCAGGCTTTTGTCATATGAGGGATGCTCCAATTCTTTAATAAAACCCTTAATGAATCTCCTAATTGCTTTATGGCCCTTCACTGGACTCTCTCCAGTATGTCCATGTCTCTCTTGTACTGAGGAGCCCAGAACTGGACGTGATACTCCAGGTGTGGCCTGACCAGTGATGAATAGAGGGGAAGGATCACCTCCCTCAACCTGCTGGCAGCACCCCTCCTAATGCAGCCCTAATGCAGCCCAGGATACTGTTTGCCTTTTTGCCACAAGGGCTCATTGCTGAGGTTCAACATGGTGTCCACCAGGACCACAAGCTCCTTTTCTGCAAAGCTGCTTTCCAGCTGGATGGATGCCAGTATATACAGGTAAAAGGAGTTGTTCCTCCCTGGGTGCAGGACTTTACATTTCCTTTCCCTGAACTGCATCAGGTTTCTATCAGCGCATTTCTCCAGCCTGTCAAGGTCCTTCTGTATGGCAGCATCACTCTCTGGTGTATCGTCTGCTTTTCCCAGTATTGTACCATCAGCAAACTTGCTGAGGCTACACACTGCCTCATCATCCAGATCATTAATGAAGATATTGAATGGGACTGGATGCAGTATTGTACCCCTGGGGAACAATACTAGTTCTACTTGAGTCCTCTGATGCTACTTGATACACGTCCACCTCTCTCCATGGTTCTCGCAAGCCAGGTATAATAGGGCATGAGGCTTAGAAGTAATCTGTTGGTATTAATTACAGTTTCTTGTAGTTCAAATATCCCTGGAAGTTCATTAATTTAACTTGCTTTGTTGGTGAATTCTATTAGTGTTTTTTCTTCAGTAGAACAGATTATTTTTTGTATCATTTCAAATCTGGAATTTTCATGATGTCTTAGCAAAATTAGGTCAGAAAGTATTACTACTTTAAAAGTATAGTTTAAGTTTGAGCTCATTCTTACATAGTGTGTTTCAACAGTCAGAAATGAAGTATAAGCGGAGTTATTATTCTTAATCTCTGCAGAATGTTGACTACTATTGAGAGGCATGACTAGTATATCTGGTTATTCAGATAGTTGTTTTACATGTATTGTAGCAGATCATCAGAAATAAGAGGACATCTGGATTTTTTTGATTAGTATAGTTAATTTCCTTCAAACAACGCTAATTGGATCAGATTCAGGTACAATGGCACTTTGTCACACAATGTGAGAAAATTTAAAACCAACAGTAAATAAGCCTAGATTTAAACATGATGTGCATTTTGCACAGTGTTTCTGTTGTCTCAGTAATGTCAATGTTGTGGTTTGGGGTTTTTTTATTAGGTTTATTTGACTTAAAAAGCTATCATTTGAAGTTTTTATTGACAGTTGAAACAAAAAAGATAGAAACCTGTAAAGCAATAACTAGCATGGTGGCCAGAATTGGGAGGTCTTGAATATGGTTTATTGCCAGTAGGAAAAATGTTTGGAACTGGTCCTTAGAAGGTTCACCACCTCTGCTACGTGCATTTAATTTTGTTCCATTTTTAAGGGTATATATGATAATAGTGCGAAACTATGCAAACTTTTCCTACCCTAATGTATATTGCCTTTGTTTTGATTATCTCTTTATTAATGATGTGAAAACCCTGAGGTCAGATAACAAGGTCAGGCAACTCCAGCTACAGAACACTGAAAATGTCACTGTGTTCCACAGAGAATTGCTAAAAGGAAGAATATTAGACTTGCTGACAATTTTCCTTGCTCTTGTGAAAAAGCTGTAAATATTAATTTTTAAATGAAGCCTTGTACTGTTACTGCAGCAGGAAAGAGGTTAAACATCATGAATGATCCTTTTTGATGATTAAAAAAAATGAGACACTACCATTTGTATGCTTTAGAAAGTGGTAGACAGTACAGTTTGAGACTATATTTGTGCATATTTGCAGTGACTGGCACTTAACTATGGCTCTTACCATCAGGAAAAAAACTTAATAAATAGTTGCAAATCCATTCATTTCAGCTGGGTAGCTCAGTGGAGAAAAACATTCATTTCATAAGCAATTCTGACACAAACGTACTTAGCACTTTATTAGTTAGTGTATCATTGCTTTAGATATAACACCCACAAACTGGCAGGTGTGCTATTTGAAGGTTAATGAACTGTGAAATATGTAAATGTCTACAAAGAAATTTTGTAAATTGTGAGTGCAGTCCTGTCAATGGAGGAAAATGGATTGGAAAAATAGGTGAAGTCTGTACTATAACTGAATACTGATGTGTTCAGCGTACATGTATTAATATAGAAAACCTTATAAAACTGAAGAGGAAAGGTGATTATAGTAGGTATTTATTGCAATCTGTTTTTTTCTTTTAAACAAATCTGTTTATAGAGAAGGGCTGTGAAATGATTGACTTCTTGGCAGTTCTTAGTTTGCATAAAGAGCAAATAAAAGCAGACAGCACAAAATACTTGGAACAAAACTACAAATGCTTTATTTTTCTTTCTATTTTAATGTTGATATTTGATATTGGCTTGAAATGTAAATCTGCTTTTAATTTTACAATAATGGTATAACTATGGTTATTTCACTCTCACATTTTTGTTTTTCTAAGATAGAGTTTTACTTTGAAATTTTATTTTTCTATTGTTTTGTGACTTTTCTTGTTTCAAATCAGGGAGGGCCAGATATTTCAGTGTGGTCTCTTTGCTGTACTGCCAGCGTATTGTTCTGGTAGATGTGCTGTGCATGCAAAGGAAAGATCCCCCACTATAAAAAGCACTATTCTGGAGGCTTGCGTACCATTTAGTCTCTCTGTCACTCCGCAGCTGTTCACAGCTTTCTTGACAGTGTTGCATATTTCAAACTGAGCTTTATTTCAGGTGGAATTTGCCAGCCATTTCACTTTTTATACATTTTTCATGTTTTGTGGGCCCCTGTGACAGTTTAGAACAGGAGAGAGGAGCATAATGGCAAGGCAGACAATTCAAAGAGCTAAACTGAAAGAACATTTATATTAGCAAAATGTTATATTTAAACAGAAGTAAACTGTGAAGCAAAGTGGTTTTTTTGTCTGACTCTCTATTGGAGGATTTCAAGATTTGACTGTTCAGAGGGACATCAAATGACATGGTCTGATTTCAGTGTTCTCTGTGCTTTGAGCAGGAGGTTGGACTAGTGGCCTCTGGAGGCTCATTCCAACCCTAGTGACTCTGTGGTACTACAAATGAAGGTTTCTCAAATACATGATAGGTAATACTGTCCCAAAGATGTGTATTTTCTGCTTTGTGAGTTATATACTAGCATTGATTTATCCAGAGAAAGATTAAGTGTTGATTGATTGATTTATCCTGT
>VZTL01024573.1:22942-33252 GCA_013400535.1 Scopus umbretta | reverse complement strand
TAGTTTAAAAATCCTTTCTTGTTCTCTGGTACAATAATAGCCAGTTTCACCTCCATTTGAGCTGTAGCCTTTCATGTTGTCTCCCTTCATATGTGAGTAACAGCTCTGTAATCTTCCTGTGAAGCCTGACTGCTTGCTTCTAGAGATCATCCAATTTCTTTTTCCTCCTGAGTTCGAAGAAGAGTTCCATGTTGAGCCAAGCTAGTCTTCTCTCCTGCTTGTTTGTCTTGTAACGCTATGGGATGGCCTGGTCCTGTTCTTTTAAATAGTGGTTCTTCAATACTGACCAGCATTCGTGGACCCCTGAGCACGCAAAAGCAGATTCCCAGGGGACACTGTGAAGTTACTCCCTGAGCATCTTAATATTTGGTCTCTTGAAATACAGGGTATCAGTTCTGGAAAGCTTTTTTCTCATCACTCCGAAAATTTTAAAAACTATTTCATGATCACTGTGTCCAAGACAGCCACCTACCATCACATCTCCCATGAGTCCTTCTCTATTCACAAGTCTAGGAGGGCACCCTTCCTAGTTGGCTTATGCAGTACTTGTGACAAGAAATTATCTTCTACCAACTCCAGGAATTTCCCAGACTTGTTAGTCACAGCAGTACGGTATTCCCATTTAATGTCTGGGAAGTTGAAATCTTCCATAAGAACAAGGGATACCAATGCAGAGATTTCTCCCAGTTGCCTGCAGAATAACTCATGAGTGCTAGTGTTAACAGGTATGGAAGGGAAATACAGTTTTTTGGCTTATGCATTAATCTACATCAATTTGTAGATCAACAATGAATTTCACTGTAAATCCTAGTAACACAGAGAGAGATACGTGGAAATTAAAAAGAACGCTTTGTATCTGAGAGTCCACTGTGGAACTTTCTATGTCTATACTGGGGCTCTGGTATGTGGTTTGTGTATTAACTGTGCACTAGTCTCTTCAGGAAAAAATGAAAGTGTGGCCTGTAGATGACATGCAGAGAAAACAATAACTCATCAGAAGTCTGGATTCTTTATAAACTGCTCTGATTTGTCAGAAGTCTCTCATCTTCTTAACAAGTGCAGGATTATGGTTGAGAGGAAACTGACTACCTTAAAAAAATGCTACAAACTCCTCACTTTTCTGTATTGTGATCATGCTTGATGTGTTCATACTTAATGGCTAAGTAGCACATCAGATTGTACAAAAAGTCAGCTGGGTCTCAGAAGATTATAAGTAGAATGTGCTGTAATGAATTTGAGTAGTAAGAAAAGCCTGAGAGCCTCTTGGAGCCATTTTATTACTATCTGTTACAATCTGTCCGTGTGACACTTGCTAAACTGATGCTTTCACTCACTAGCTTGGTTTCATGTGAGTCTGCAGTGTTTTTGATGTTTATTTTTCTTGTGATAATCCTGCTTACATAAAACTCAGGCGATAATGTTCCTTAAGGAAGATGCTCTCTTTCTGTTCATGTTTGGCCTCAAAAGATTACAGAGACACTCCAGAGACTCCATGCCAGAGCCTCCTCTCTCTACACCATGTCTTTATAATGTAGCTGGAAGTGGATTTTTTTCCCTAAAAGAGCATTGGAGTGTATCAGGGTTATAATGGCCTAAAATACGCTGCCGCTGCTCCAGAGTGATAACTGCATGTCCCCCAATTGTTGACTATGTTTTTTTCCCCCTGTCGATTCCCATCTCAGAAAGCTTCAGTCAATACCAGTAGCAATCTAGCTGAAGCTGTTTCATTTTCCCATCTACTGCAGTTAGTTCAGACTCCAGATGCTCAAATTTTCCGTAAGCTGCTGAAGCTATCTCCTAAAACAAGGAAATCACAGGGTCATTAGTTCAGTCCCACGAGCGACCCTTGACTAAAATCTCAAGTTAGCCAAGGCCAGTCCTCCTGACTTCAGCATCCTTGCTCAGTTTGAAATGTTTCTTTCTTCAGTTACCTGCATCTTTATTGTGTTTATCTGTACCTCCTCAAAAAGCATTTCTGGTTATCAAATGAGTAATCCTAATTCAATTTTAAAAGATGAAAATATTTATAGAGCTGAGCCTAAAGAAACTTGACCCCCTTGTTTACTCCTGCCCTCCAGACAGTTATCTCTCAATATCAATTTGAATATTATGGTGTGTTCTTGTATACACAGAATGCTTTCTATCTAAATTCTTTCCTGACTCCTGTGTAGTGAGATAATCTCAATTCTACTACCTTACTCTGGCTTTAAGTTGGCATACATTTGCTGGCATTGTGTTACGCGATATTTACATTAGCTGAAGGAAACGGGATCCAGCATTCAACAAGGATCTCATTTTGTTATGATAGAATCTTTTTGTGCAATGTAATAGGGGTGCTGTAATGGGGAGGATGTAAAAAGGCAAAGCAACAACAGTGTATTCTTCCTGTTGTGACTGTGGTTTGATAGCTTGGGCCATATTTGTTATATATTATACAAGTCTTTCTTTACAGAACATGGTGTAATAACTAGCATTCGGTGTTATTTTCTTGGATATTGTCTGCTTCAGCTCCATTAAATATTTTCTGCACCATCTCTGAAAATGCTTGACTCCCAAAACTTTAGTTAACTATGTTGTAGTTACTTCATAGGAAAAAAAAACTTTTTGTTGCCACTTGAATCCTTTAGAACAGGTAGCAAAATGTGCTCCTTAGAGGGGTACTCCTTAGAAAGGTACTCAAGGGTTGGGACACAAGAAATTTTTTTATTTATTTATTTAGAAGACTGCATATACACATTTTTTTTACTCACTGTCTTTCCAAGTATGCCTGCTTCAGCTGAAGCTACAGTACTAAAATATCTACAGGGCAGTTGCCTGCATATGGCAAATGGTGCTTTTCCTGAACTGCAGCAGATTCTTTCATTGGAATTTCAATCAGGACCATTCATGGTTATTAAAGAACTTAGGTAAAGGAAAAAAGAAATAAAACTACAGATGCCAATAATTTTTATTTAAATTCAAGGATGACTGTAAGTCCAAGGGCAGTCTGCAACTCAGTAAAAAGATTACTAAATCTGAGATATGAGAAGAGGGACAGGTTACTGGAATATGAAGTGTTTTTCTTGGAAACAATACATTGTATGTGTTTGCCTGTCTGTCTATTTATAACATGAAACATGACCCAAGCACATTTTTCCTGTGCAACATGTTAAGTGTTGCATGGGTTTTGAATACATATATAATGGTGAAATACACTCAAAAGCTGCTGTTGTGAACTGACCCAGTTTTCTCTCAAAACTTGTCAAAATCCCTTAGGAAACAATAATAATTAATAAACAGTTTTGTATAATAGGTTTTGAACCTGAGTTGAAAAGAAAATGTTTTGCATATGGTGCTGAGTAATTTTTGTAATGCTGAAAGTGCATTTCTGTAGCACTCCAAGCCATTTTTTCGCAGTTTGATGCAGAAGACAGTGTCTGTTCAAAACTTCTGCTAAATTTATGCCTTAGTACATTTCTGAAGCATTCACTAGAGAAATGGGAGCTCTTCTGTTCTTGTCTGTGACCATTTTACCACTCAAAGGTTATGGGAAAGAACATTAAAATGGGGTAAAGAGCAACAGAATATGCAGTGAAATCAAAAGAATTTCTCTCAGTGTAGCTGATTAAGTACGGCATCAGGCAGAAAGTTAAGTAAACATACAGTCATAGAAAAAAAATCCTACACTGGGGGAAAGACTCCTTTGGTTCTTCTTATAAGAAGAATTGCTAAATGGCAAGTCTAATTCTCACAAGAACTTTGTTGCAAACTTTGTACTCAACATTTGGAGCTTATCCTGTCAAGCAGAAAGTACAACCACATGCAGCATAAGAGAAACATTTCAGTTTGTATGACAAATGTCACTTGAAAATGGGCTTTGCTTTTAATTTAGAACATTGTAAACACATCAGGAGAAACTAGTTTTGATCATTTGCCAAATATTGCACAAGTATTTAGACTAATAAATAGCCTTCTATAACAGGAAGTGTACTGTATATTTTATGTGTTCCCACAATTTTTAAGAGAAAGTCTCATCCCTTCTGTTTCACAGATGTTTCTAGAGAAAAAGAAAACTAGATAAAATAGCAAATATTATTATCAAAAAAGCATTTCAATCATCAGCTAAAGATTTAGGGAACATTAAGAATACATTATAAATAAAAGTACATTTTAATTAGAGGGGTTTGCTCACTGATTAGTCTTTCAGACCCCAGGTTAAAGTTATGACTTACTGAATAAAATATGATGTATAGTTAAGAAAATAATCATAGGATCTATCATCTCATTATTTTCATTCTGTAAATTACAAAGTAAGGCATTTTCCAGCTGTTAGGAAAACCAACTGGTCTAGTTTCCTACACCATTATTAAAGCACATGGATCAGACCTACAAATGTACGATGTACCAAATATTCTGTCTCGTGCTGCTGTTACCAAGGCTATGATATGCACAGAGATCTAAGGGTTTTGTTTGGTAAGCTTTGTGCTGGACTCTTCCTTTTGTATCCAAAATGTCGCAGGAAGGAAGCAAGCCCAAACAACCTCTACGTCTTTTAGGCGTGGCAAAAGCTTATGTTCCCTTACTATCTAGCTTGAAGGGCTGATAGTATGGAACAAGCAAAAATAGCTTCAAACATGGGAAGAATATTTCTACTTCTAACCCTCCAAATAAACTGCATGGGGGGTGGTGGTACATGTTAGATCAAGGAATGCATGATTACCTTTATTTGGGTTTTCACTGGAGAAGGATGTTCTGTGGTTAACAGTGGTAACGTCAACTAAATTCTGCAGAAATTTGTTGTACAAAAAAAAAGGTACAGGACAGTATGCAGACTGCTCACCAAGTTCTTGGAATGAGTTAGTAAGAATGTTTCGACATAGACAATGAGGTATGAAAAAAGTGAAAGAGTCTTTAAAGTTGGATTCTAACCAATGAGTTTGAGAATGCTGAGAGTGCAAAGTGAAGTGGATCAGAGTGACCATGACATGAAAGCTGATCACTTTTTTAAAAGAGATGGAGCAACATAAAATAAAATCAGCAGACTGAAAAAAATGCAGAAATCAGGAAGACAAAGAAGTAGAAGGTTTAAGTGAACTATTAAAGAAGTGATACTAAGGATACAAAGTAGGAGATGGTGAATGTAGGAAGGGAGCAATTTGCTTAATGACAGGTTTCACTGACAGTAAGCATAAGCAAAACAAACAGAAGGTGGAAAGTAGGTTCAGTTATGTAAGCACATATGAAGGTCTGAGGTAGAAAATGATGTAGATACATCAACAGGAACAAGAAGCATATATGCACGTCAGCACTATCAGAGAAGGGAATTGCTCCTCTGCTACAGGACAGAAAGGAGGAACTAATGATAGATAATGCAGACAAAATTTAAATGTTTAATAATTTCGGGTTAGCATACTCTAACAAAGTTAATGGAAGCATGCGGCCAAGACAATACCTGTACAGGACAGCATAAGAATATTTCAGTGAGCTGGATGCTTTCAAATTGCAGAGACCAAAGGATTTCACCTTTGGATTCTTACAAACCCAAAGTAAGGATTTGTGAGATTCTTGCTTTTACAATCATCTGAAGCTATCTCAGATACTGAAATAACTGTTCTTGAGAAATGGGGTGTTGCTTTGGGAAAAAAAAGAAATATATTGCTTCTTTCAAAAATGGGAGACAAACTGAAAAATTATGGATCAATCTATTTGCAAACACTTGACAGTGAGGAAATGGGCAACAACTAACAGGAGTTCATTATGAACAAACTAAGCTATCTTACTGTACCACAGGGGAACAGGCCATGGAGCAGGGAAGAATAAATAGATGGTATGTATCTTGAGTACTGGAAGGGTCTTCTGTCTCACATGACAGATGCATAGTAGGCTAGGGAAGTGTGATCAAGATGAAATTGCTAAAAGGGGGATGCAAAACCAGTAGTATCGCAATACCTCACGGTGAGTCAACAGTTTTTCATCGGTAAACAAAAGCTAGACCAAGTGGGATTTTGCAGTAGCTCACACCTAGCTTCATCTGTTAAATATTTCCATTACAACTATGAAACAGTGATAATGTGTTTATTACATTTGCAGGCAATTTGGAGCTGAAAGAGACTGTCTGTAAAGTGGAAGACAGGTTTAACATTCAGAATGATGTTGGCAAAATTGGAGAAAGGATATGCGAGTGAATGGATGATATTCAACAGTAAATGCAAGACACGATATTCAGACAAGAATGTTCAGTCCCACAATTGCATGATGAGCAGCAGCTGGCTTACGACAGGCCTCCATGGGGTTGATCTGTGACTTGTAATGGATTACCAGTTGACCATGAGTTAACAGGATCATGCTGTTGGAAAAAAGCATATTGGGACATATAAACAGGAGAATAGCTTACAAGATGCAGATAGAAATTCTGCATTATTAAGCCTTTGGGTGTTTCCAGTTTTGGACACTACCTTCAAGAAGAACATGAAGCAAAATCCAACCAATGGCAGAGAATCCAGAATAGGACCATGAGAAACAGCTCATTAAATGCAGGACCTACAAGAAAGTCTAGAAAAATTGAGGTTAATTAACCTAAAGAAAGAAAAGATTAAGGAACAATACAGATAAGAATCTTCATCTACATGAAGTGTTGCTGCAAAGAATAAGGCAATTATTTATTGTCTGTTCAAGAGGGATAAGATGAGAAGTAATAGCCTTCAACAACAGCAACAGAAATTAGAACTGGACATTGAAGAAACTCACAGAAAGGGCTGAGAAGCACTGGACCAGATCATTTGTGAAGGCTGTGAAGTCTCCAGTGCCGGAAATTTTTAAGAGCACCTTAGATAAGGATCTGCAGGGATGCTATTTTTTTAGCAAAAGGGATAAATAGGTCTATTCCTTGAAGCTCTGTAAGCCCTACCTTTGTGCAGTTTTGTAATCTGTCTTGGCCCTAGTTGCTTATCTCCTTAACAAACCTTCTTTGCCTCAGAAATCATTATGTATAAAAACTAATCAATATTTGCAATGTACTTGGGAATAGTGCTGATTGGATTGCTGTCTCATGAATACAATCAAAGAATCAATGTTTAGATAACCATCAAGGAATTCATGCGCTTATGCAGAGCTATACAAACATGAGTGTCCCTACTTAGGAACATAGGCTCAGCTGCATGTGGATTTACCATTGCCAGCAATATCATAGAATCAGACAATCACAGAATATCTCAAGTTGGAAGGGAGCCATAAGGATCACGGAGTCCAACTCCCTGCTTCTTGCAGGATTATGTAAAACTAAATCATATGACTAAAATATATGTAATAGTGGAGATGCGGAGTCACTGGTACGCAGAATAAGTAATCATATTCCCAGTCCTTACTACGAGGGGGCAAAATGCTTGTATTATTTCCAGTCTGGCTTTGATTAGATGTTAGTGTTTTATTCTTCTCCCCATCTCCATTTCAGCAAATCTTCTATTTATTGCATCTTGTCACTATCATTACAAATAACAGTTTACAGAGTGAAGTTTAATATAATTGGATGATATTTTCTTTTTATAACATGTAATAATGCATATACAGCCATTATGATTTGCTCTGGATCTGACTTCAGTCACTATTGAAAACTTACTGTTCCCTAGTAATGCATGAAAATGTCAGGTAGTGGTTTGCTCCTTGAGTGCTTTTTGAATTATGGTTCTATTTAAGAAATATGTGTCTATAATAATCACACTTTTGGAAGGGATTATTTAACTTATGAATTATTTTCATTATCTTTTAGAGTTCCTCTCACATCTTGACCTGTATGCAATTCCTACCTAATTAAACACTTCATCACCTCATTGATTCCTTTTTGAAATGTCGAATTATTACTACTATTATTTTATTGCATAGCAATAAGAATTGTATTGGTAAGAAGATCCAATTCTCTCTTGGAAAAGCTTTAGCTGATTGGATCAAAACTTGCATACAGATCTAACTAGATTTCTGCATTCAGAAATGCAGATAAACAGAAAACTCTGATATTTCACATTTATAAAGTGAAAAAGGTGTACAGCCCAACAAAGATGATGTTGAAACTTATTAGCTAGGCTATAGTAGTTAAAAATATATGACTTACTTTAGGAAAATGTGATTCTTAAGAAAAGGAATTTGTAATTCCTATGACTCGACATTAATTTTTTCTGAGCCTTTTCCCTACTTAGATGTCAGACAATGAATCGTAGACACGACAGTTGGAAAAATCCAGTTAAATCAAGTCACATCTACCATCAATGCAAAAGAACATATTCTTCACTGGTTTTCCAGGCTAATCTAAAAATTGTCATATTATTAGATTTTCAGTTCATACTGTAGTCATTCCCTTACTTTTTCTCATTCAAAAAATCAACTGTTTTTCCTGATCCAGTTTAAATACAAGTTTTCTCTTTCTAACTGTACCATGTACAACCATAAACATAGATCTGTCTAGATTCGGTGTCTTTACTTTCCTTGCCACTTCTACATGTCACCCCTTTTAAGTTATCTTACCTTTTAAGAAGCATGGCATTCTCAGAGTGAGGAACTGAAATTTTCTGAAAACAAGACCTTTTTGGGTACTCAGATTAAAGCACCTAAAATCCATAGTCACTTTCAAATGCAAGGGACTGGAATTGCATTGTGTCTTTCTAGTAACATGGTTTATGAGAAAATACATCTAGTTCAGCAGAAAGGCAGAGAAGTCAGAAGAAATATTGAGAATTCGGATTAAAATGATACAAAAAACCCTAAGGAAATATTTTTTTCAGGGTAATGTGAAATCCTTGCCCTAATGTAGTTAAATGGGATATAGCCATTGAGTTCAGTGGTACCAGGATTTTACTGTGTTTATCTTGAAACATGTTCAATACTTTTAGTTTCATCTGAAGACATACTGGAGGTCTTCTACTACTTTGTCATAGAGCTGAATGAATAAAAATGTTACCTTGTAAGAACTGTCCAACAATAATCCAATTTCAGTTGTCTGTTTTAATTTAAAACTCCAAATTAATAAATTTACAATAGTAAAAATGTAGTAAAAATCTCCAATGTATGTGAAAACTGAATATATATTTACTGTTTAGTCTGTTAAAAGACAGATATTTTTGCCAAAATTGTTTTGTTGTTCAACTGCCAAGTCTTGTAAAAGGATTTATTTTCTTTGGAAATTATTGGAAACTCCTAAGTGTATAAAATAAAATAATTCAGTAGCATTATAGCATAACAAAAAGTATACCTGGCAATGTTAAGGCATAACTGGGGAATTGAATCTGAGCATGCTAGGAAACCATTTAAGGGAAAATAGCATCCGCAAATGCATATCATTTTGCTTGTGTAATTTGTCATTAAGAAGAGGAAAACAAATATGTAGGTCAGAGGTGAAAGTTTAATTTTACAAAAAGTCCTTTCCTGTATTCTTAGCAATTATTAGGAGGGAAAATTGCAGGTCTTACAATCTCCTTTGGAATTTTCCTGGGAGAGGATGAAAAAGTATCCACTCCTTTGTAATAACAGTCTTGCAGGAGTATTGGAGTTGTTGAGATCAGACAGCATTTACTTCTTTCCATTTGACCTCGTGGAAACCCTGTTACCTATGATTCCTGTACAGAAGGTTTTCTTAGAGAGGCAGACTAAGGGAGGCAACAAGGTCACCTACAAATTCCCTGTAGAAATTTTACAGGTCATTTATGACTGACAAGCCCAGCATTGCAAAGAATTAATTGATCTTGCACTTTATCATTTTAAAATGTTTATGAGGTGGGTTTGACAACATAAACCAAGAATCTGAGAGAGTTTCCTAATTGTCTTCCCTCCATCCTTCATGTCTCTCACATGGATAGCTATGCCACCTCAAAGCAAAAGATTGTTTCACATTTGTCATTAAGCTCTTTCAAACTTTTCATGTGAGGACATGACCTGAACTGACGCTAATAGGTCACACGATGTTATTCGTATTATGTTTGAGATACTTGCACAGCTATATGAACATCTAGTTACTTTAGAGCAGTTCATCACTCCACTAAGGGGAAAAAAAGCAGCAATGTATAAAGGTGGTACTTTGTTTTGGTTGTTATAGTCACTACATATAAAATGTAGCTTTAAAAGTGGTTTCAAACAGTGTAGAACAAAAATTACCAGATATTTGCATGGATTTAACTCCTGCTGTGACACTGATTCAATATTACCACATGGCACCACTTTTATCCAGAACATACATGGGTTCATGAAAGGCAGATCCTGCTTGACCAACCTGATCTCCTTCTATGACAAGGTGACCTGCCTAGTGGATGAGGGAAAGGCAGTGGATGTGATCTACCTCGACTTTAGTA
>VZTL01024571.1:36631-61284 GCA_013400535.1 Scopus umbretta | reverse complement strand
ATCCCATCCAGCCCCATAGACTTGTGAGTGTCCAGATGGCATAGCAAGTCGTTAACTGCTTCCTCCTGGATTATGGGGGGTTTATCCTGCTCCCCATCCCTATCTTCCAGCCCCTGGGGGTGGATACCCCAGGGAGAACTGATCTGACTATTAAAGACTGAGGCAAAGAAGGCATTCAGTACCTCAGCCTTTTCCTCATCCCTGGTGGCCATGTTTCCCCCTGCATCCAATAAGGAATGGAGATCCTCCTTGGCTCTTTTTTTGCTGCTAGTGTACTTGTAAAAACTTTTTTTATTATCTCTTACAACAGTGGCCAGATTGAGTGCTAGCTGGGCTTTTGCCTTTCTAATTTCCTCTCTGCTTGACCTAACAAGATCTCTGTACTCTTCCTGAGTTGCCTGCTTCTTCTTCCAAAGTTGATAAAGTCTTCTTCTTTTCTCAAGTTCTACCAATATCGTCTGAATATTAAACCTGAGATCACAAGTATTTCTTATAGCAAGAATTGTGGATACAGCATAATATATAATCCTCAAGAACTCAAGGTCATTTATATTTGAGGCCTAGCATGTTTGATTTGTTCAGTTTGGGAGGAAAACTTAATTTTTTCCACAAATGGTATTGACACCTTTAAAATTTGGGAGAATTTGAGTTTCTGTTTCCTTTATAAAAAGGAGTTCCCCATTTTAAATGTCATGATTATGGATCTGTCACCATACAGTTTTATACAAGGCTTCTCCACAGTGCACGTATTTATAGCTTCAGAGAAAAGATATCAGACATCTTTCCATTGTCCTAGTTCTATTCATTTAATTTTTGAATATTTGATTTGCTCTTGTCTTCCCAACACATTACAACTTAAAGTTCATTTTAAGTGCCTATAATTAAATCTGATGGTTCTGTCAATGGCCCCCAGTAAGGTCTGTGTTCTATATAATTTGCAGAAAACATTCTCAACATACACCATAATTTGTGTGTATGAGGAATTTTTATACAAATAGAAGATTTACTGGTGTTAGAAAGGACAGTTTTGTAAGGAGGATATGCAAGCACAGACTTCATTGTTTATCAGGTGTTTCCTGCTCTCCAATTTTTTTTGTTTGGGTTTTTTTTGTTTGTTTGTTTTTTTTTTGTTTGTTTTTTCCCTTCTTCTATGAGATTTTCCTCATTCAATGTCTTAAGAAATCCAACAGGGCAGTGGACACTCCTCAGAACTACCTCTAACTGAGAATCATTTCTAAACAAAAGTGAGGTTAACAATATTTCAAAGCATGTACAAAAATAGAGACCAACCCCAGAAATGTCAATGTAAAAAAAGTGGTGCACAGGAGCTGTAAGGAAATCAGTGCACCTCTGAAATTTGTAATGTTGGAATTTACAGGCTTGCAATTTCCCTGAGTTTTAATGACAAAACTCTTAGACCTTTAGAATTTTCTCATTGCTTTAAAGAACAAATATCTGGATACTAGCTGTGCCTCAATTCAAAATAAATAAGTGATCATTTGAACTGCCAAAAAGAAAATGCCAAAATGTTACTTGCTTTCAAGCCTGTAAACTAAGTTTTTTGTAATAGTACAGTTGCATTTTAGTTTAAGTCACAAATTTCTTTGCAGAAATATAAACTTATATATATATAAAAGAAATACATCCACAATTTTGGAGTTCAGATTCTGATGAATACACCGTAAGTGATGGTGCTTAGACAGCAGATCAGGGTACCCATCCATCCGAGAATGCCTCTTCAGACTTTAGAAGCAGTATTAGTGATGTTCTTCACTCTGTAAGCAATGTCTCTATTCTATAAGCAGCAGTCACTGAAAGTTAAACTAAAACTGTAATGACCCATGCAAGAAAAAGTTTTTTGTGATATAAAAAAGTCAACTAGAGATATGTGGAAGCATTATGCAACTGAAGCAACTATTTCCATTTTATTTGCATTTCAGATGACCTGTTAGTATATTCTTGCTCACCAAAAACCCACCACCACAACCAACAAAAAGTGCTTAGCTATTTATAATTGGGAAGATATGTTTATTCTCATGTACTTTAGAATATTTCTTGCATAAATTTTCTTCTGCTTGCAGAAATCAGTTTCCTGTAAAACCTTCTTGCCAAAAGATCAAATTGTGTAGTTTTTATTCAAGCAAAAGTCCCAGTGAGAATTCTACTTGATTAAGGACTGATTAAAGACTGCAAGTTAACACACAAAGGCTAAAATTTTTAACACGTGCAGAGAATTTAGCTCCTCTTTTTCCATCAGTTTTAATCAATGAACTGCTTTGAAAGCCTCAGTCCAATCACGTATTAGATTAAAACAGAAGACCCAGCTACTGAGGCAGTTCATAACTGCACCTCCAGATTTAAACAATATCAAATAGATAAGGAACTGGCCCAAAGGGACATGCCTTTCAGGAGTGTTTACCCATGTTCCTCATTGACTTTGATCACAGAATTTCCATTAATTTGAATGGAGCAGAGTGCAGACATTTACTATGCTTTTACAATATTAGCTGATTTACAAGGGCTATTCCTTGCTATTCCTGGCTATTCCTTCTAACTTGTCATTTCAATCTACTCCTTTCCTTGGTTTACATCATTTTATAGGTTCATAGGTTTATAGGTTCAATATATACTTCACTTTAAAATTACTAATAGCAGAGCAGTATGAGCAGTATGAATCCCTATTCAATTATTGCCTTGATCAGAGCTGGTTTTGGTCCAGAACCATTGATTGCATATCCATGAACTGCCACCACAAGCTGAACTACACTGGTAATGTGTAACAATTGGAAAACAGTTAAGTATGTCAGGAATTTTTTATGCTGCCCTGTACGGTCACCTAGACCTCTGCTATGCTAGAAGCAGCACAGTACTCCAATTCCCGATTTGAATCTATCTTAATGTATTCTGTCAACCAACTGTGAAATAACACAAGTTAAACCAAGATTTTAATTCCAAGTGTTACCCTGGTAAACAAACAGCACTTTCTCATTTTATTTTGTACCCTAGAGGCAAAAACTCTCACTAAATAGTTTTAAAGAATTGTTACTTGCTGGCATTCTAGGTTCACACAGGTTAAGTAAAAGCAAATTCTCAGTCAGAGCTATCAATAGCTAAAGAAAATTCCTTAGTAAAATTTCCTCTTCCAGAAAATATTATAATACTTTCCTTCTACAGGAATCTTCTTATTCTAAGATGGGTTGTAAGAGCTTACATGCAAACTGTAACACTTACGTGGTATGCAGCAGCGGCAAAGCATATACTCCCACTCAGCTGTTTATGAAAGACAAAGCACACTTCTCCAGTCATCCAAATGTGGAGAATTGTAATCGCCATTACTTACCACCATCCCAAATGCACATATATAACTTCTCTGGAATACTTGGGCCTCACATGTGGTGTGTCATTGGTAGCTAATTTACATACACACATACATACACATCTGGGTCCTGGAGCCAGAAGTGTTGCAGGTGGTACTGATAGGCACACATTTGTAAAGCTGTGGGAGGAACATGTATGTTACTTCTTTCCTGAATTGCTCCCAGAGTAATGGAACTGAGTTATAAGAAGCTGAGAGGTTGTACACAATGCTCTTTTAAAAGTAACACACAAGGAAACCTAAAGACCAGATACATTTTTCCTCATTTTCTACTAAACATAAGCAGTTTTGGGGACAATCATTTCCTCCCTTAAAATCTTTCCAAATTCTGGCTGAATGTGATTACTATTAGATATTTTTGCTATTGGGATTGTGATTACAACTGGTATCTTTTTTTTTTTTTTTGGCAAGCATCACCTTTCAGAGAGACAATCCATTGGTTCTTTTACCTGAATATATTAAAATCAGTCTCTGGAACACATTTCTGAACTAAGAATCCTTGTGGGAGTGAGGGGGAAGGAAAGAAAAAAGGGCTTAGTGGCTAGATTACAATCCTAAACATCAAGGAACTCCAAAAAGCTTTCTGTAAACTATTTCATATGTCTAAGCTCTAAGACATCAGCTTCAGCTCAAGATTACAAGTTCTGGCTCACTTGAGTGCAATTCTAAACAAGAGCCTCTTCAGTGACTTCAGCAGTTTTTGGTCAGTCATTCCATAGCTACTTGAAAGGCTAATCCCTAAACCATGGCCAAAACTCTGTGAATATAGCCTGGGAGACAGGCCCAGAGACAGAAACGTCATTTCACCAGTGTACATGCTAACATACAGCTTCATAAATCCTCACATGTAGCTGTCAGAGTGGCATAGAGCTTTACATCATTTAAAGATATCCCTGCCTTCTGGGAATATTCCTTTATATAGCTGAAGCAGCTTGAGATAGCATTTGTTCATGCACAGTTGTACCAACCATCCAGGAAGCATGAGAAAAATGAGGAATATTTTCATACAATCTTCTTTTATAAATATTTGAAAAAGTCAAGCTTGGCTACTAAAATTATGCATTTTTCAATGAAGAGTGCTTTTTGAATCATTATTAGTGTTTTAATTTCTTTCAGAAGCACATCGATTTCAGTGCTTTTTATATTAGCAATTCAGTTTCAATATAAATTTCTTTCAACCTTGATGATGATCATTTGAAATATGTGCATCTCATCCAACTCTAGTCAGCGACAAAATAACACAATTTTCTTTTTGTCTGCTCTACCTTATAAAAAAATCCTTAAAGGAGTTTTTATTAACAGCTGTTTCACTGTATTTATATAGAATGATCTACTCCATCATCCTTTTTTTCCCTCTTGCAATTGTACCACCACTTGTAGTACTATGAAAGAGGAAAGACTGTGGCTTCTCTTGCACAAAGTTTATACAGATATTCAGTCATGAAACTTGCATATCACATAAGCCTAGAAAGCAAGACCCTTTGTGTTTAAGAATAACAATTCAACAAAGCGGACTAACTGTATCCTACACCTCTGGGAAAAACATTCACACTTCTCTGATCCCATACAGACCCTTCATTCTCTGAAGTACTAAAGTTCACTCCTTATTGCAGTCAGTGGAATCAGTCTAGAATATTGAGCAACTCGTAAGACTGGAAGAAAAGTCTCTTACTGATGTAAAAACAGGCTTTTATATGTAATCCACCAATACCTCACCTATGAAACAGCTTGGCTGTATGGAACACATTAGATCGATGATTTGGATGGAATTGCTATTTGATTATAAGCAGAATCTAAAATCTCGACTCCAATCCATTTCTGGCTACCTAGAAGCCACCTTTCTTCTACTTCCTATGAACTGCCATTGAAGATGAGGCCAAAATTTTTCCGCTAAAGTTCTACTGCTCAAGTTTTTAGTGTTTCCTTTTTGCAATGCATGTATTCTAATGTGCATATTCCCGTTGTGTTTTTAGTTGAAAAGACAACATATTAAATCACACTCCCAATTTTGGATCTTGATAATGTCCCTGATTCACAATTTGTCCTGAACTGCTCCCTCCAAGCAAAACAAACCTCACCTGAATAAAATAATTTTTCTAGTCTTGCCTGACACAACAGCATCCATTACTCTACACACTGCTATCCAGACAGGCTTGCAAGAATGTATGCATGACGACTCCTAAAGCGCTTACAAAACAATACTTTTCAAGTGGATGTTTCAGCTATGCTTGTGCTTGTGATTCTGACATTCCAGTTAACATCTAACTGTTCATGTACATTTTCTGAATATTTAACAGCAGAAAAGTTTATTTGCTCCTGGGGATTTTAGAAATTCTATATGTGACAGGGAAGCACAAAAGCAGATTATTTATGAGCAACTGGCAAATGGGAGACTCAACTCTTTTTACCTAGCTAATATTTCCTCTATTTGGGCTCAAGGATACAAGACACTGGATACTTTTGTAATAATGTATTTACAAAGACAAGAGAGGATCTATATATATGATGGACTTGCTAAAACCCAACAAACTCCCATTGACAGTGACTTTTTAACCAAAACCAGGATACATTAACAATCATCACAGCTGATACAAAACCATAAAAGTTAAATCTTGTAAGTTCAAAGTAGGTAAGAACTCTTGACTTGCCTTAAACATTTCTCAAACTCTCTTTTAGCAATACCTCTAAAGAAGGGATTCTTCATGTTGCAGATACAAATCCATCAAAGAAAAAAAAGTTAAGAATAGGCAATTTTCAAACACCGGGAAAACACATTCAAATTAAGTTGTGAACACTTCAGTTCAAGCACACCAGGAAAGCACTCTGAGAGAGACATGAAACCAGCACACAGTTTTTCTTTCACGTTTGAAGCTGATCAAAGCTAACGGTACAAAGCTATATGTAAGCTAAGTGGCAGAAGATTAAACAATGTCCAGAACAAAAGGAAACACCATTTTCCTGAACTGCTTTGTCTGACCAGAACATTATCTCATTATTAAGCCTTTTTCCATCTTTTTCCATCAATCACATCATTGCCAGAATAACTAACTGAAGCTGCGCCTTCAGAGCACCCTGAAGAGGCTGATGCCGTTGTTACAGATCAGCTGCAAATCATGCTTCTAAGAGCCTTATGATTAGGTATTTAGGAACGATGAGGAAAGACAGCTAATATATCTGTATTTTAATATGTATCTGTGGTACCTAATGATAACAACATGTTGATTTGAACAGCTACTCACTTCAATCTTCTAATTTGCTGGCTGATAGAAGGACTAATTTATTTTATGTAAAATTCAAAGGAAAGTTCAAGAAGACATCCTGAGAAGTACTCTATAAAAAGATACCTACTTTCAAATGATTGACACTGCTGCAGCTATCTGCAAGGCATTTCAAACAAGTACTGATTTTGTTGGTATAAGTGCAATTCATGGATAAATGCTGCTCCACACAACACCCTGTTTACAGAATTTTCTATAAGACTAAGAAGAAAAAACTTTTTGATAAAGTAAATGACTTAGTAACAAATGTTGCTTTGGAAAAACAGACAGACTGTTTTTCCTACAATTGCCAGTTTAATTGAAACATGGAACTGATACATTCAAACCAAATAAAGTAAATGCATTTTCATAGAAAGTGAAAAACCGACAGTGAATTTTATGCCATAGAATATGAAAGCTAAGATTTCTCAAAATCTGTATGGGGAAAAATACATATTTAAATGGGGGCTTTTTTGTCAGTTTTGTTTGTTTGTTTGTGGGTTTTTTTGTTTGTGTTTGTTGGGGTTTTTTTTAAGATGAAAGAAGAGCCACTTACTCCCCCCCAACAAGGATATAGGCCCTGATGGTTCAAAGCCTCTGCAGATGTCCCCATGTAGCATCTGTCAGAGCGAGAGCTGAAGCAAACTGAGGCATCATCAGTTCAATCCAAAATATGGCAATTCCGAAGTTCACAAGATCACAACTCCACAACTGCTTATTTCAAGCAGCACCACCGCAGACAGAAATCTAAGAGTACATGTGATTGCTCTGTTTTGTAGAAAAACAAGAAAGAAATGTTAGCAGTTTTAGGACAAGGCCTAAAAAATGAAATTCCAGAAATGTATAAAAATACATAGTGGATCAAAATATTTTCTTTTCTAAAAATTTTGAACCTCTAGAGCAGAACTCAAATAATGGTTTCAATTTCATGCAAGACTTTTTAGCATGTACCTCTAAATATGGGAGGGCACCAGGAATGCAAGGTGTACCCTCTTGCAAGATACCACACATTTTTCTGAAAACTTATCAGTAGTTAGATACGTTTGCAGCCATGTGAGGGGAGGCCAGGGCTGCCCCATGCAGGACATGGCCGGTTCCAGCCCGCTCCAGCCGCCCCGCCACAGGGCACAGCCTGGCCCCTCAGTCACGGGTGGTGGCACCTCAAGGAAAACACATTTAAGAAAGGACACTGAGGGGTGAGAGAAAAAGTATGAGAAACAGCCCTGCAACACTACAGTTGGAGGTGACAGAGGGGAGAAGGTGCTCCAGGCACCCAAGCAGGCATTCCCCTGCAGCCCAGAGAGGAGACCACGCTGCAGCAGGAGAAAAGTGTGAAGAAGGAGCAGCAGAGATGAACCGTCATGGACTGACCCCATACCCCACCCCCCTGTGCTGCTTCAGGGGAAGTTGTTGTTTTAATCTGACATTGTTTCTCACCATACAAATCTATTTTAATTGGAAATAATTTAATTTCCCCAAGTTGAGTCTGTTTTGGTCATGACAGTAATTGGCAAATTATCTCCCTGTCCTTACTTTGTCCCACAAGCTTTTTCATCGTATTTTCTTCCCCTGTTCTGCTGAGGAGGAGGGTGAGAGAGCAGCTGGGTTGGCGTCTGGCAGCCAGCCAAGGCCTAGGCCACCATAGACAGATTGCTCGTGTTGATTCAGATCAAAAAAGAACCTTAGATGCATAGAAAGCAAAAAAATTAGAAGAAGAGAGCTTAAATGCTAACAACAACAGTGGGAGAGCTTTCTACCTGCACAGATGTGTGACCTGAAATAACCTTATCAGTCCACTACTCTGAGGCATGACTAATTTATATGTCCATCTCATGCATTGCTTGAAAATGTTGTTGTTGTTCCAGCAGCAGTACTTCAAAAAAGCCTTGCTTCTTTTAAAAAAAGTATGTTCAGATTTGTCAGGAAACCTATAAAATCGTATCATCTAGGAATAAAGAAAAGTATGAAATCTTCCTCATGAACAAACTTCATTTTAACATGGGCACTATGTCTTTTAAAAATGGAAATTTAATCAACGCTCAGAATAATGTGCTGTGAATCTGTGGGAACTCTAGTCAAAAGCAGCTTTTTACATTTTATTTATTCTGGTTTGTTTTTTTGACTTGGTAAGCTTCTTATGTAACAACTAAATGGAGCCAAGTTAGGGGTACAGTCCCAATATCTCTTTTTGGTCAGTTTGTTTCCCTAAGGTTGTTTAAGCAGTATTTTCTATAAGATTATAATTGCCATGTACATAACTACTCTTTAATGTGAATTTCAAAGCACTTCATATTTGTCTTGCTTTAGAATTCAACAATAAAATGCCCAATGCTATCAATATCAGTGGAGCTAGGACAGGGCTAGCTGAGGTTTAAAATGTGTATTCTTACTTATCCAAAAGTGATTTTTCTATCACAGTGTACAGCAATTAAAACTGACAAAAGAAATATCTGTTCTAAAGGATAAATGGATAACTCTATTAGCCCTGATTGACTTCCAGTGAGAATGACCACTCTCTCTCAGCTTTGAAACGTAGCAACAAGTTGGTGCAGAAGGTAGGAATGCCTCAACCAGCTGTATTAACTCCAAACACACAGAGATGGAGGCAATCACCAGAGCTTCCAGTTTGGGGACAATTTTAACACGTACCAAAACCCATTAAGAACAATTTGAAGTGAAAGTCACTGATCCTGAAAGTTAGGCCCATGATTAATTTTGTTGTCAGTAATTGCATTTTAATGTAATGTTATTAACATGAAATTGCTAGGCACATGTACAAGTCTTTGAAGACCTGGATGCTCCCCAGAAGAGACAAGTATTTTTTCCTTTGTTCCTCACCATACAGAATTCAGACAAAAAGCCAACTGCTCTGAGAAAAAAAAAAACAAAAAAACAGCAGGCTTTATAAGCACAGCCCTTCACAGCCCTTTATTAAAAATGTAAATTGGAATTCAACTGCCCATGTAACCTTTACCTCCCACTACTAAAGTATCTGTTAAGCTATTGTCTGATGGAATAACTGAAAGACTTGCTTCTCATTTACTGGGTGACTGACTAGCAGTACATACATTTTCATTCATTATAATTGCAGTGTTGGGGGTTTTTGGTTGGGTTTGTTGTTGGGGGTTTTTTTGTTGCTGTTTGGATTTTTTTTTTAAACAATGCAGAACATTAGATATGTCAGCCACATTAGAGAGCACTCTTAAAGGAATGCTTGCACAACAGTACCAAACTTAATTTTAATCAATTAATTGACTACATTATAGTTCTATAGGATGACAGTATGCACAAAATACAAAGTATTCTTCTCATGCAATTCTTGATCGGGAAAGTATTCACACAGCAGTGGAAACGTCAAGGTTTAGAGTCACTCTTGAAGCTTGGAATATTTCTCTTTGAGGTAATATGGTCCTCAGGAGTTTATTCCCTAGTTATAAAATGCAAACTCAAGAAACAAAGCACATCATCTGTTCTTTGGCTCATGCATTTCAGCTTGAGGTTATGCTGTTCCTGGGCAAAAAATCATGTTACATTCTTCACAGACTCTGGCAAAATAATAGAAGCTTTTGTATTTGATTTGGTGTTTTAATGGATAATTAATCCAGATCAGATGTTTTAAAGCAAGGAATGCTTATTTCAGCTATGTACTTGATCTGTTGACAAGTCACTATTCTAACTAGGCTTGCTTGGGAAAAAAAATCAGCCTGCTGTGCTGACTGTACAAAAATCCAAACCTTCTGCCTACAAAGTTGCATTTTAGCTTTCAATTTTTAAATGTTTAATTTTACTTTTAAATGTTCAATGTTTCAATTTTAAAGTATTATTACACAGATGAATATAATAGCTAATTTGTCATGAAGCAAACTTTATGAATGTTAAAAAAACTCCAAACATACTGTTAGTATGAAGATGTCAGGAAAATGACAATGCATTTTTGAAAGGAAAATGTTGTCTCATTTTATATTTTTTTCTGATTTGCAAAAGAATACAGCTGCATAGAGTGGGCTGGGGCTTAAAAGCTGTGAAACAGAGACTGATATATTTTTTTTTTTATAAATAACACATATACATTGATGATAGAAATTTAATTTTTAAAGGGTGATCATAATGGCAGTGAAGGTGTTTTGATTAAGGAGCTTGTGATCTATTCCACTGGAGATGTGCAAAACTAACACTAGCTGTATAGGACAAATTACGTGACAAGTTATTAGGAGGGGTTAAAACAGTGAGAAAAGGCAAAGCAATTAATTTGCAGTCAACTTCTCTTTGCTAATATGCATCTGTGAAAGGAAAGAACACAAAGGAGGAGGACAGACATTCAGAGGCAGATACTGCATGTGAAAGTGCCCTGGGAAACAGACTCTCTTCTTTGTAAGTAGAGTTCCTACTACAAGAGAACTTTCCTCCTTGGCTGGAATCCTCTAGATAAAAATGTGACAAGAAGTAGATAAATATATACAAATGCTGTTTGACGTCACTGAATTGCAAGTCATTCTCTGTAGGATATCAAGGAAGGGGAAAAAAAACCCATAGCGTTTATCCATTTTAGAAGTAGGACGTTGTGACCTATTAAAATAATAAAACAAAAGCAGAGAGGGTAAATTGCCTAGTTTATCTATACAAAATAAGTGTTAACTTAGATTCAGAATCACTAATAGCCAATGCTGTAAGTGTGTTTCTTGAAATAAGTAAAAGTTGCAAAATCATATAATAGCATTTTTGAACTAAAAGTTTTTGAGATTCTAATGTCACATTCTTTTATGTGTTTAGCAGTTTCTAATTTAGTTATCAAGCTATCTTTCTTAGTATTGTCAAAGCAATTAGAACATGACCGCTACTTAAAGTTCAAAAGCAGCAGGATGCTTTCTGAGAAGTTTTGATTTTTTTGTTCCACATTTGGAACTCTGTCTTAAAAGAGTTTACTTGCTTCTAATATCTTCTAAAACAATGAAGTTTTTCACAGCCTAGAAGGACTTCTGAACATAAATTGGTATTCAGAAAATAGTGAAATTGAAACAAATTCCTTGAAACCGCAAAATAAAAATAAACACTCCAAGAAGTCATGAAAGCACATTTTTTTCTGTTAACCACCTGCAAGAGCTGAAGAATTCAGTATATGCAACTACAGATGCTTATTTTAACAAAGCAGTAACTCTTTTTGTATATAAGTGTTTCGAAAATTCAACTTTCAAGTGGTAAAAAAACCCACCCAAAAAACCCCAAGGACTTGGTAAATACTGATTTTAGCTCCTCAAACATTCCTGTAACATCTGATTTCAGACATTTTTCCCCCATGGATTTTTTTCAGAGATGGCAGGTATGATAATCACAGAGTTTGTTTTACTTATTCAGATGTATTCATTCCACATTTAACAACTAATATTTCAGAATATTTATTCCAGGATTCCTCTAGAATTCATATCATTCTGGTTTCTCCTCCTTTCAGTCAGTAACTTTTTGTTGAAATAGTTCTCTGCGAAAAACAGCGCAAGAATGATGAGATTTTCAGTTAGCTAGTTCTGCCTTCAGGAAAACACATTGTATTAGAAAACTTATTAACCATCAGTTAATGTTCTTGTACCAGGGAAAGTCAATTATGATTCTGAAGTAGCATTTGCAGTGTGTTACACTGAAATACGCAAAACCATCTCAAAGGTTTTTA
Organism: Scopus umbretta; assembly: GCA_013400535.1. Classification (NCBI taxonomy): domain Eukaryota; kingdom Metazoa; phylum Chordata; class Aves; order Pelecaniformes; family Scopidae; genus Scopus; species Scopus umbretta. The sequence continues at coordinate 48,989 of VZTL01024571.1, read as the reverse complement.
AACCTGACTTGTTTCCCTGTTACAATAAATGCAAATTCACGCAACTTATTCATTAGCACGCTGTCTGATGGGATATGTTTTCCCTGCAGAAACATGCTAATGCATGCTCCTTAAATACATGCCCTACACAAAGAACACCCTTATGGAGAAAGGTGCAATCTAAAGTCATCCTCCACTGCCTCTTAGGAAAGCTTTGTAGAGCATCCTGTCTTTTATATACCATACAGGCCTATACACCATATTCACTATTTTTTACCCCCCTTTGTAATATATTTAAGAATGGATACACAGAAATAATGTTTCAGTGCTTATTAGGAAGAAGAGGGCTAAGTTTTTGCAGGTAATAAAGCAACCAGCTGCAGACATGTAAACCAGCTCTTTTTCATCTATGCAAATATGCTCAGCTATTGTTTCCAAGCTCTTGTAAGAGTTTCTACAAATATATTGAACTGCAAGTTTAATCTCAGTTTGCTGTCAATGTTTCTCACAACTTCATTGCCAACATTGTCTTAATGCCAGTACAGAAATTAAGAGAGAAAACTACAGCAGTGGCTGGGTCAGTCCTTGTTATGAGCTCCTCCACAAATGCCTGGTAACAGAGGGAGATGGAAGGAGTCACTTTTTTTTTGCAGAGGAACAGAAGGAAGAAGGTAGCCAGGAACTGTGAAAAGGAAAGGAAAAGAAACTCAGCCATGGCAGCTGTAAGGACTGCAGTACTGTCAATATTTTGCCTCTAAGGTGGAAGTCTGAATCCTAGCTGTCCCATCTGTTCTCTGAACTGCTCTTTTGGAGGCAGCCCTAGCAAATTAAGATGTTAGTCCCCACCAACGTCCCAGCAGTTAAATTACCACAAGAGATTACACTGAAGACAGCCAGGTTATTTTAAATAGACACTTAAGGTATTCTATGCTCATCTGTTTTGTTTTTCACTCAAAACAGGTTAGAAACATTCAAATGATTTGTTAACAGTAATTTGGCTGCTCAGAGAGCAGCATCCAGTTCAGTAGCAGAAATGAAAAATTGTTCCAATTATACTCCAAAAAAATTTCTATAAGTCCTTCAGAAATGGATCCACAAAAACTAACATGCTCAGTGGAAATTTTCCTAACATCAGTACACTGAGCAAGGAGGCATGTAGTCTTACCAAGAAGGAAAATACACTAGAAAAGAGTATTTCTGAAATCCTGACTTTCTTCAGACACTTTCTTTGGTGATGATAGAGGCCTCTCTGTCATTCTGGGATTGCATCCTAGAAATCCCTCCTAAATCTGACCTAGACCTTTCTTTTGATTAAGTGAGAGCAGGGTCAGTCTTTTACTAAAAAACATTGCCAGAGAAAAATCTTTTTCAAATACAGTAGCTTGAAGAGTAGACCACTATTCAAGATGTGAAAGATATGCATCTAGTTGTCTCTGTTATCCAAGTGGAACGGGATCATAGGATAATTCAGGTTGGAAAGGACCTCAGGAGGTCTCACAAAATAATCTCAGCTAGGAGATCAGATCAGGCTGCTCTGGACTTTATCCACTTGGATCTTAAAAAGATCCAGGGATGGAGACCACACAACCTCCCTGCACAATCCATTTCACTGCTTTACTACACTCACTGTGAAAAAGTGATATCCTTATGTCCAATGCCTGTACTCAAAGAGAAGGGAAGGAAGCAGAAAACATCCATTGTCACCACTGTGGTGAGTGCTTTTAAGAGAAAGTGATAACTACCACTGTGTGCTGTATAAATACTAGTTTAAAAACTCATTATAAGACTAATACAGTTATTCAGGATAGATAAACAAAAAATGTTGAGTTTTCAGAACCTGAACAATGCAGAAGCATGAATCAAGATGGACGCTGTTTAGCCCCATTACTTTAAGAGACCACTTGCAGAGACAGGTCTTCGCTTGCCAAAGAAGGCGTATGTAAAAAATCCTGCTGCCTTTAGATAGTTGCCTGTGGATCATGTTGACCGGTATTTTCAATATCTACCTGTTCTGCCTGCTTTCTGTGCCCATCACTGTGGGCTGTATTCAGGCTGCTTCCTGTAGATGCCTCACTTCATAGCCATGATTGCTACAGAGTTTTTGCAGAGTAGGCGCTCTATAGTATAGGGCTAATTTCAGCCTTCTCAATGGGCTTCTGGGGTTTTTACATTATTCTATGAAATATTGTCATTAGCGTAAAACAGCCTTTAAATATCTTTTGTTCATAGTTCAAAATCTATGCTCCAAGATGGAGTAAATTTTCCAGACTTAGTGAGAAGAACCTGTTTCATGAATGTATAGATCTTTATGACAAAGGTACAAAAATGATGGTTTTGCCTTATGCTACACCTGATGTAAGTGTGTGGGTAGAAACATTAGTTAGGTACTTAAAACACGGAGTTCAAGAGAAAGCATGCCATATCACAAAAGTCTTTCTTGTATCAAGTTTCTCAGCAATTTGTGTAAATGGAATAAATTTTCTCCCTTTATGCTTCTCTCACAGAGCTTCTTTGATATAGAGGACATTGATCAGGATGATAAATGATAATATTTTATTTGCTCATGGTACAGAGTGAGAAAAAGCTTTCAATATTTGTAAGTACTATTCACATTTTACAAGCAAGATTTTTTAAACCTTCAGAGAGATTACATGATTTCCCAAAGTCTCATAGTGAGATAATGGTTGAAACAAGAACAGAACTACATTACTTCATCCAGGATCCCCAGTTCTAACCTCTACTCTGATTTAACTCTTAGTCATCTAATATTAGATATTAAAAGTTAACAGGCTCAGAGAGTAATGACGAAGTTCCTGGAACAGATTCCAATGAAGATAACTTAATACACAGAAACCACTTCTGGATGAAGAAGGCTCTGAGACACAAGCGGTTGGAAGACAAGGAGAGGACTTAGGCAAAGTATCACTAGTATTTACATTCTTTCCTAGCCTCCCCCTTTTGGATGTTACTGGATAAAAGATGCTGGGTGAGATGGATCTTTGGCCCAACCAGTAAAGCCATTTATAATTTACCTTCGGTATGTATACATAAGAAATACAGAAAATTTGCTAACAGAGGTCGCTAAATCACTAACAAAGGACATAGTGGTGTAGAAATAACACAATGGGAACATTTGGCTATTGGGAAATTTGAAGAGGCCAACTGTTTAAAGTGTTTTGCCTCAGATTCCTAGACTTTTGAAGTTACTATAACAACACACCAGCACCACCTAAAAATGTTTTTTCTCCTTTCTTTCTTATATATGCACAAGACTAAAGTGTTTAGAAAATCTGATTTAATTGCAGAATCTCTGAGTAAAGAATGATGTTGACCAAAGCTGGCACAAGTTGGCAGTCTCACAGAGACAGGGCTGTATTGCACTGCCTGGTCACTTAATTTTCATTAAAGCGTTTTAGCCTTGCCTTCTATTTCCCAGGATCCTCAACAGCAGTGGAGATTTCTACCTAGACACAGATGAATTCACTGATAGACAGGCTTTGGACAGCATAGAAATAGTATCTTCACTCAGTGGCACAGGGAAAGCTTGGAGCTAAGAATGGACCAGCATAACAACTCCATATGGACAGGATTTGCATATTAACAAGAGCGTGAGCGGTTGCAGCCGTCTTGCCTTCAGAGCAGCCAGTTTCGGCCTCACAGGAATAGGATGTTACTCTACAAATCTGATTACATATGGGTTGTATCAATATGCCATAGATGGCAATGTTTTGCTGTCTAGGGAAATCAAGATGCCATTGAATATTTAATCTGATTATTTTATGGCATTTTAAATAGAACTTCACACTTCCAATATTCCAATAAATAGCCTGGCTGATCTGCTGGAAATGGGAGAAGGAAAGACATGACAGGCTACCCACATTAATAACCTGTTCATGGGAGCTGCAATGAATTGCCAAAATACAAATAGTATTTTCCCTTTTCCCTCTTCCTAGCCCTTTTCTAATATCCAGTCTCAGCTACGCATTTGTTTGAGATCTGTTGCTTGACTATAATGACAAGCATATAACTCATAAAGACAGAAGAGTAACAGAAATACTAGACACAATGCTGACCTTTTCATGTGATAGTTAATTCTTATACCTCTGACAGTCTTACTTTTGATTGTGTAATATCTTAACCCATTTACCTTAAAGAATGTCACATAGTGTATACGGATAAATCAGCTGATGCTTTAAAGGGGGTTTTGCTATAATATTTTATATAAAAAAAACCTCTAACTGCACCTAGTACAGTTTAGCACTGAGGCCAATCTGTTAAATAACAAAGAAGAGAATAAATAGTCTGTAAAACAGGATACAGTACTAACACTCATTGTAAAGTTCTTGTGTTTATTTAAAGAAAAACATATTGCACTTGTTTGCTGTCCAGATACTGATCTATCCTCAGAATTGAAAAATTCTTTTTAAAGACATCTTATTTGATGTCTTGCTGGTTGTGTTATATATTCAGAGCAGGTAGTCTAAACCAAAGAACAAAGGCTGCATAATTTGAACTTTAACTTATACTTCACAGGTTGATGCCTCACTCAGCCTGCAAGAAAAAACAATTATTGCACTTGAGCTAACACCAGGAATAGTATTATAAAAGGGGGTCAGTGACATATTGTTTCATTGGAGAAAAGATGTGCAGTAAAAAATAGACTAAAAATAATTAATTTCCTTAAAAGCACTAAAATTTCACCTCCCTGACAGAAGAACTGTTCAAAAGCAAAAAGAAACACACTGGCATGACATTAGCTGCTTGAAATCTTACTCTGAAGTAATTCTGGAAAACATTTATAACAAATTATTAAGCGCTTTTTTTTTAACTTAAATACTTAGTTTCCCCCATATGTTGTTATATTAAATGCTTTCTTAACAAAGACTAAACAATGCTAGCTTCCAAACAAATAGTAAGGGTGATCTATTCCTAAGCAATGTTAATTTAAAGTAATCCTATACAGTTTTGGTAGCTTCTGTTTTTAACAGTGGCTGCTTTCATTCTTTGAAACAATTGCTGTTCCTTTTGGAACAGGTAAATTGCTTCAGTGAGTGACAAGTTAGTCTTCTTGCTGTGAGACTGGAAGCTGTTCCTTCAATCAAAAGTAAGCTGGTTGGAAATAACTGATTTTATGCCTCACCGAGTTTGGTCTTGCCTGAATACAAGAGGACATTATCTTACTGCCTGACACAGCTAAGGGAAAAGGCCCTATGTGACTGATGTACAAAGTGCTTAGCCAGAACCGGTGCCTGCTGCTTAATGAGGGGAACACGGAAAGGGACAGAAATCTTCTTTCAGCAACCCATGCGTACTGTGGAGGCAATGACTCCAAAAGACAGCACAAAATTTGGTTTTTGGTATAAGTAAGCATCCCCCAGACGCTCCCATGTGACGTTCTTCTCTTCAAAGTTCTTGAAGCATGTACTAGAAACATTTATGGATTATGGAAATATTTTACATAATGTAAGATGGGAAAAAAACAACCCCAAACATTCTCACTCGCAACTCCCCAGCTCTCTCTTTATTAACAGCACCTGTTAATCAAAGTAAGGATCAAAACACTCGATTGAGCCCTTTGAAAAATCAACTTGTAACCCAAGGCATTTGCTTATGCTTACCCAGGTCTGCCCCACTTCCCATAGAGCACTGCTTTATTTATCAGGACAGACTAATTAGCTTCTAACTTGTGCTGTGTTCCACTTTGAGTGAAGCAAAGAAGCTGGAGACACATTCCAGCTAATGGAAAAGCAGCTGGGGCAGTTCTCATACAAATTCATCCACTGTGGGAAAAGAAAAGTTTAAGCCAGTAAATGCAGTATCAGACAGTGTTTGACCTTTGAAACTGTGTGTCAGCCTTGGTGGGAAAACAAATATACCACTTGTCATTAATGGGCATCTCTTCTACATGCGAACAACAGGCTATTGTATTACAGAAAAAAGCGATGTCCTCAACAACTTACACTAATCCTCCTTGGGGGGATGGAACACCAAAAAATAAAAAAAAGCCCCCAAAAGATCAATGCTGTAATTGTTTTACTTAAAAAAAAAAATAAATAAATTCACTGTAACAACTGAAGTTTTAGCTTCTAGATTCCAGGAGACTCTAAAAGTATGTGTCCTTGCAATATATAAGCTTACTAATATATGCATATAGTCATCTAAAAATTGTGAGGGTGAAAGAAGAATAGCTAGGAACAGTGAGATGCAATGGAACAGCGAGATGCAATGGAACAGCTTGTAAAATAATAGCATAGAAAAATGATCTAAAAACTAATATTCCTCCAATTTCTTCCCCTCCCACATTTTAAATCTAATAATTTGTAGGTAATGATCAATGTCACAAATGATAATTTGACTTGCAATATTGATTTGAAAGCTCAAAGACTGCACATGAATAACTTAAGATGAAATAGCGTAAGAATGAGAATGTTATTCCAACTGTAATACATCTGCTGAAGCGTGTTTAGACACTAAATTGACTCTTCTCTTTTTAGAGGACACCTAACACTATGCTAATGTCAGGATAACTAATCATGTTGTATTATTAAGCTAGCATTTTAAATATTTTTTTTACCTGCATCTTGATAAGAATACTACTTTACAAAAAACTTATTAACCAATATGTCCCTGTTGTCTTATCATAGGAAATAAAGCAGTTGACTTCTGAAATTAAACATAAAATATAAGCATCTCAAATGATTAGTGGCCTGTATATATAATAGAATGCATGTCTATTTAGATTACCTGATAGGTTATATGTATGCACTGGAGTAACCATATTAAGAAAAAAAAAATAAAATCGGAAAGTGGTAGCTCTGCAATGATCTTATTTCATGCTTCCTAACTGCAGTCAGATCTGCTTAATCTGGAACTATCCAAACTGACAGTTTTTCTTAGATCCCTTTAAGTTAGGTGAACTAATGATGATACCCTTGCAGAAGCACTGTTTCTGCAATAAAACGTATGGGAAAAATGAACCTTATGTCCAGTTTTTGCAACAGTTAGAAAGAGAAAATGGAGATAGAAGTCTGTCTCGCTATACACATTTGATCCACTTAGTGTTCCATGTTGTGCAACTACAGTATCTGCAGCATTTTTTTGTCAGGGGTTTCTTTGCTTGGCAATGTTTATTAAGAGGTTTTATATCAAGGCACTGATGTATGCCATCTGTTTTGAGCATATTGCCAGTGTAAATCAGCTTAAAGCAAGTTTATGCACCCCTCGCAAGATTAGAAGAATTCTCATTTGGTGTAAAAACATCAATTCTTATATGGTCCATTTTCAGGGATGCAAAGCAACTTAGAAAAAAGGCAAAAAGATGACTTCAGAGTTCCAATGAGTTGCCTTCTGTACAAAATTCTCTAGTAGCTGGTAAGTCAGTGGGTGTATACATTTGATCTGCTAGTGAAGATGACATTAAGGTACTTTCATTCTTTGTCTCCAGAGATCTGTGATATCTGAACCACTGCCCTTTGTGAAGCTGAATTATATAAGCCACCCATAAAAGAGAGGTTACTTGCTGAGTTTTTGTATCTATGTCTAATTTTTGTCCATTTACAAATCTAGTTAAATCACACTAGACCACCATACAATTCAAAACCTAGCATATATCAACAAAGACTCTACTCTGAATTAAATGAAGTACCAGAATTAATCTTCTACTTTTACCTTTTATACTTTATCACTTGAATTTAAACTAAGACTTAAAGCAAAGCATGCAGAAAGAAAATCCACATGAAATTTTATGCTTTTATTCATATTTACTAAAGAAACCACATAGCACTCTAAGGAGTGCTCAAACTCTACAAAGGACAAAGACTACAGCTTCAACAGGTAATGTGAAGGATTAATGTCCACTTTTAAGAAAGTTGTTTTTAAGAATTATTTTTTTAAAGAATGATGAATTATTAAAAACTAGCTAAATTTCTATTGGAGTTTTAGGAACTGAAAAATGTGAACATTTTCTTCTCATATCATAAAATTTAAGGCCAATGAATATGTATGTTTGTTCATCAAGTCAGAAAAATATTCACTATTTCTTCAGAAAAACATTGAAGGAAAACATTCCTAATACAAATTTCTCTATTGGATTGGTGGATTGGGCATGTGTGGCAGAAAACAGTCCGAATCCTTCTTTCCAGATGCCTGCATGTAAACATAGGGTTTATTTTCTAAATTACAAGATTTTTAAGAAGGAAGATGACCTGTTCATCTCCAATATTTCTGGTTCGTATCAGACTTACTCCAAATCCCTTTGAGTTATATAAAAGTAAATTGGAAAGATGTATTATTTTATTCAGGCTGAAAATGACAAGGGTCATTTAAATGGAAAGAAAAAGCCAAATACAGCTAAGGCTAATACATCTGCTTCACACAGTCAAACAGTGCTGTGGTGTACGTTCTATCTTCTCCCACCCACTGCAGAGATAGAAAGCAAACATTCATTTCTCAAATCACCAGTCCACGTGGATACACAGGGCTATACTGTAGCCTGCACTTCTAATAGCATGACCATGTTCTGTTTTACAAATGAGCAACTTACCTCATTTCAAACTTCTACCAATTAAAATCTCCAACATACATTTTCCTTCAAGGAAAACCTTCATACACCTATTACACTGCTGCTAATGGAATTCTAATTTATACTTCAATACAAGAACACAAAGCATAATAATTTTTTTTTTTTAAATCCAGTTCTCTTCTCAGTTCATCCTCCTCTTATAAATGAGGTTTTATTGGATTTTTTTAACCAATTTTGAAGTATTCCTTTTTAAGTTGTCCAGGTTTGTATATTTATCAATATGATTAATGTGATTAAGATGATTAATAACCTGCAACACTTCTCATCTCTGATTGAAGGAATTAATAGCAAGACAGAGATTCAGCAATAGGCATTCTTAGTTTCCTTGTGAGACCTCAAATTGGAGTTTAAATACTACTTGAGCATTGAGCTGTCTGCACTGGGATAAATTCCATTACTGGCAACAGACTTCATTGTTACACTATTTTATTCACATATTTCTAGATCTACTTCCCTACCCCCCCATTCTCATAAACCATTTTCTGTACAGCATCTTGCAGAAGACCTCAGTGGAGAGCCTCTGTTTATACCCATGTCTGAACTAAACTCTAATATTCTAATAGCTTGAACAATGTTTTCATAAAATGTTTTATGTCCACTGATACCCCATAAACAACACTGGGTCCTGTTATTAAGTTAGAATAAATCAGTATAAGCTTCTTGTCTACAGAACTATACTGGCTTGCAGTTGCTGTAAATTTGGCCAACTCTTTCTCTGGTTATATAAAAAACTGAATCCAACTGCTGAAACTTGGAGCTGAATAAAATGCAGTAACTGTGCAGAGATCCAATGCTTCTCAAACTTACGATTGCTGTAGTTTAAACCTCTGAGTTTCAGGTCTGAAGGTTCACAAAGAATTCAGTGAAAACTTGGCTAAAAAAAAAGTCAAGCTCCACGTGACTTTCTGCCAAATGCTACACAGAATGTTGAGTTTAATACAAGGTCAACATAAAAATGTGATTCAGTGAATTTTTACCAACATACTTATCCTCTATTCCAGTTAAAAGAGCGAGGAAGGGAGACCAAGACAGAAAGTGATAACCCCACACAGCAGGGGACAGCCTGGGGTACAAAGCCCTTGTCATCAGGCAAGCATGATCCACTACACATGGAAATCTGAACACAAAGGGATGGTGGTGGCTCTTCCCTGGGGCCAATACCTGAGAGGGTTAACAGAGCAGGGTACGCTGTGCTGTACCCGTAACAAAGGACTTGCATCAGAAAGAGCCATTCCAGTAGACAGATATTCATCTTTTCAAGTTGATGACAAGTGCTGTAACAAAGAGCTCAAACTTGAGTCTCTCAGAGTAAAAGCTCTTGCAAGCAAGGTGACCAGGCTTGTAACAGGAGCAGTGGAAGCTGCTGCCATCTCTTGCCATTTACATGCTCACCTGAGGGATCGTAATGCTTGTTGATCTGATTAGCTCTGAGCCAGGAATCAACATTAAAATTCACATGTGCAGAGCAACCAAGTGCAAAACTGATAAACTAACGAAGTGGTGCTTGTATCCTCACTTTCAGTGTGCACAGACATACCAACACTCTGGTTGTTTCACATATTTCACCTACCTTGTTTAGACCACTAACATTTGTCAGATCAGCAATAGTACCTTCAGAGCTAACTTCTGCTCTGAAATAACATTGAGTAGGACTCACACCTGAGTTAGAAACTTATAGTCTTTTGCAGTTTCATAATTTCTTTACCAAGATCAGACTAAATCAAGGAAAAACTGGAGTCCTATTTTAAGATTAGAATAAATATGCCAGTTAATATTCCCCTGGTTTAATTTCCNCATCCCACCGGGGCAGGGGGGAAGTGTGTGTGGCATTACAGGGACAGGGTGAATGAGCGGCTGTGTGGTGTTTAGTTGCCAACTGGGGTTAAACCACAACACCACCTCACTCCCCCTTTGATGTAGACCAACAGTTGCAAGTAAAGCTTTCTGCTTTGAGCAAGTTAGACTCAAAACCTTGAAGTATGTTTCTCTGAGCTCAGCAGTTAGCATGTAGATTTGTGGGCTAGCAGCACAGTTTTATTTAGGCACTATGTATCTCAGATCAGCAAAATACAGAGGGAGGATGAAACTAGGATATACAGCAAAGAGGACAAACAGAAAAACAAGTGAAAAACTGTAAAGGAAAGAACTCTTTGGAAAGAAATTTACAGAAATGGAAATAATATGCACTTGAATGGAAAGGAAAAAATAAAAATTTGGGATTATAAAAGTGCTTCAAGATCCTCAGTTAATATAAAATGTTATAGGACTTACAGAAGTGAGTTATACAACTGTCCCTATGTTTGCTCCATCTTCCACTCCTTCCCAGTTCTATTTCTGTTCGTGTAACCTCCACTTGGACACTAAAAATGTTTTACTGGGCAATTTTTTTCTCATACTCATTTGCTGGGTTAAATACCATAGTATTTCTACATATTACATACTATATATAAGTGCATGCCTATGCATACCAGATTAGATGAAAACAACATATAACTACCCTACCATTTTCCTTTACAGAAATAACTCATTCCTGAGTATGTCACTGATAAAGCTAGATACATAGATGCACTATATTTCTTCACTCAGCTCAATGATTTGTGTGAACAACTTAATTTTGTTTTTATTTTTAACTTGGGAAAGAGGCATGGAATCAATTAATGTTTTTTGTGAATAGTGGCTATTCAGAATATACAAACTGAGAAATGTTGACACATCTGCCATTTACTTGTAGGAAAAAAAGACTGTCTGTTCCTTGGTCTTTCTCATTCTGACTCTTATCACTGTTTATTCTCAGACTTTTTCAACAGCTGATAATGACAACTAGTGAACATACTTTGCTATGAAGTTCTCAAGAGGATGTATTATTCTTCTTACTCAGCTATGATTTTTTCGAGATCATTTACAGTGGTTTTCTGAATTATATTTAATAATGGTTGATTACTACAGTGTAAAGTTGATTCCTGCCAGATAAGTTTCTAAAAAGGTCTAGCAAGCCATTGTAAGCAAGAAGAAACCACCTAGAGAATATTCCTATTAAAATCAAAACAATACAATCCTACCCCCCATACTTAAATGAAATTATATTTCAGTTTATAAAAAAAAATTGCAGATCAATTACTTGCAATGCTTCCATTCCCAAAGATTGTGCCATTACGTGTACTGCTGCTATCAAACTATCAAAAAAATCTCTGTCCCTTAAAATGGAACTAGAAAATCCTCTGCCTAAATGTGATCTTTTCATACCTTGTTCTCAAGTGGACCACAAATCAGGTTGTCTTAGGAATCAGTTTGCTTTCAATCAAACTTAAAACTTCAAGGACTGTATTTAAGCAGTACTGTGATTTAAAAGCTTGTGGAGAAAGAGCATCAAAATCACCTCTGGCATTTGCAATTCTCCTGACATTATACCTTGCAGACATATACAGGACTAAAATCTGTAGAATCATTTATTTAAACTCTAGAAATGAAAATCTAAGCTTTCTTGTGAGAAAAATTTGATTCAATACATTTTCTTCTGTTATGACTGACAGTTTGAAAATAAATATTATTCAAAGGATGTAAGACCACTGGAGCAAAACCAGTTCATTTCACAGGTTTTTTTTGAGGCTCAGAAGAATGGATAGATTATTTCTTCAGTAGAACGTGGGCTGCTTCTTCACAGAGAAGAATTGCGACAGGAAGGAAGCACTCAAGGAGTTTCCCACTGAAGATGACAACTGTGTCTAAGTAATTATATGTCATTCCTATCCATCAAGCACTCTTTTAAGTAATGCAAAGCCTCAACTAAACAGTGAAAAA
>VZTL01024571.1:25866-36584 GCA_013400535.1 Scopus umbretta | reverse complement strand
GTCTTGGCCATTCTAATGCATAAACAATCTTATTCTTCATTATCAACAATTCTATGGCACAGAAAATAAGAATAATAATAAGAAACAACCCACCCCTGAAATCCAAGAAAGCAAATGAAGCAGAAGGCAACATACAACTGCAGCATTAGTTTTTTTGGTCTTTCATTGCACTACACATCCTTTTTCAATAGAAAGCTCATTACCTCAGTGTGAAAAAGACAAGGAAAACAGCTTCCTTAAAATCTGTCTATCTACTTTGTTATCTACTTGTTATTCCTTTGCTTTTTATGCTTCATTTGAAATTTTGTCCTACTCAAAGGAAGAAACTATTTCTGGCAACAACCTGCCTTCTTACAACTCTGCGGAGACCTAAACCCATCCTGTCTTGTCATAGTAATGACAAAGCATAACAGTTTGATGCTGATGGGAAGGGACAAATTCTGTCTGCAGAAATATAACTAACTGCCTTATTTTCAAAGAAACTTGGTGTATTTGGTTTATGTGGCAAGGTTTTGGTAGTGGGGGGCAGCAGGGGTGGTGTCTCTGAGAAGGCACCGGGAGCTGCTCTCATGTTGGACAGAGCCAGTTCCAAGCTGGCTCCAAAATGGACAGCTGGCTGAAGCTGTGCCCATCAGACATTGACAGCACCTCTGTGATAACATATTTAAGAAAGGGTAAAAAATGCTGTGCAGACGCTGTAAGACAGAGGAATGTGAAAAGTGAGACAGCCTTGCAGACACCAAGGTCAGTGAAGACAGAGCGGGAGGAGGTGCTCCAGGCACCAGAGCAGCGTTAACCCTGCAGTGCATGGAGAAGACCACGGTGAAGGAGGTTGTCCCCTTGCAACCCATGGAAGACCACAGTGGAGCAGATGTCCACCCTGCAGCCCATGGAGGTCCCAATGCCATAGGAGGTGGATATGGCCCCAAGGAAGATGCAGCCTGTGGAAAGCCCACATGGGAGCAGGCTCTTGGCAGGAACTGCAGCTGATGGAGAGGAGCCCTTGCAGGAGTAGGCTTTCTGGCAGGAAATGCAGCCTTTGGGGAAACCATGCTGGAGCAGTCTATTCCTGAAGGACTGCACACAGTGAAAAAGGACCCATGCTGGAGCTGTTCTTGAAGAACTGCAGCCCTTGGGAAGGATGGATGTTGGACGAGGGGAAAATTGTGAGAAAGGAGAAGCAGAGACAAAGTGTTATGAATGGACCACAATCCCCATTCCCATTCCACGTGCACTGCTTGGGGAGGAGTCAGAAGAGTCAGGAATGAAGGAGTGAAGTAGGGTCTGGGAAGAAGAAGGGTGGGTGGAAGGTGGTGTTAGTTTGTTTCTCATTATCTTTCTGTAGTTTTAATTGGCAATAAATTAAATTACTCTTCCCAAGCTGAGTCTGTTTTGCCTGTGACTGTAATTGGTGAGCTATCTCCCCACCCTTGTCTCAACCCAGAGTCTTTTTAATATCATTTTCTCCTCCTGCCTTCTGAGGATGAAGAGTGAAAGTCCAGCTTGGTGGGCATCTGACAGCCAGCCAGGGTTAACCCACTGCACTTAGACACGTAGCTCAGCAAAAGCAAGACCTAGAAATGCAGACTACTAACTTGAGAAGCTGGACTTCAAGCATCTTCTTTACATTCATAGGAGAAACATAAAATGTGCAAACCCCTCCACTCAGAGGTGTTCTGACACCTATGGCACAGATACAGCACAGAGCCTATGGTATTCATCTTGGATTAGCAAGAGGCAATAGCTACACTGTACTTAAAATACCAATACACTGTGCATTTTAGTTGCAAAGAGATGAATAAACATAAATTGAGCCTGATTTCCTAAGGAAAAATTGTTTTGACTGCTCAGTAAGGTGGGCATATCACTAAACACACTTCTTTGTTTCTAGTAAACAGTTAACTACATTTTCTGGGAAAAAGAATGTGAATAGAACAATGACTTTTTAAAGTGATTGAAGCTGTCCTCTTCTTTTGCAAACACAAAGCATAAACAGAAGTTGCAGCATTTGCACTTTTCCCTCACTGGCATAACCAGAAGTCCTGTAATAAACCATCTTGCAGAAGGAGACTACAAAAAGTATGTTTATTTTTATCAACAGAAATATTAATACACAGTTTGATGGTAACAAGCAGATATGTAGCCAGCCAAAAGATTTCTGACATTTTGGGCTTTTTAATGACAGAAAAAACACAAACCTACAGCATATCTTGAATGCAGCTGAGATGCCCATTTTAATTCCTGCAGTCTTCTTTCTTTAAATGATACCCTGTAAAATTTATTTGTTGAATAGCAGCTAAAACTATGTATGTCCTGGTTTTCATCAGCATAATAAAGTCTTTGGACTTCAAGATCTTCAGGGAGAGAACACATCTCTATGTGGTCTGTATATCTTGATGCATACTACTAAATGAATAATAATCTTCTGCATTTCATAAGAAGTAGTAGCAGATTAAAATCCCTACATTTCAGAAAAGCTCTTTTCCTGAAGAAATTCCTGTCAACAGTCAGTATGGTACTAAGTAAAAAAACAAGCCTTTGGAGGTTAAAATTGTTATCTCAGGAAAACTATAGAAAGAAGACTGATGTCAGTGAAAGTAGTGCAGATTTTTAGAGGAGAAAAAAGAGCTGGACCTAGCACACTTTTATGAAAATATATACACACACATGCACATGTAGTTTCTACTCCCTCATAAAATTGCATAATTTTATTCTATTCAGCAACAGTGATCACAAACTTTAGCACCCTTCCTACCACATTAGTAGCAGGAAAACAGCTCTGAGGAGGTAGTGGCAGATGCGTCACTGAAAATGTGAACCTGAATGCTGGTCCCAAGCTGCCGCTGGGTTGCGGCACTGAGGTTTCCTCTAATCGGTTATGCAGCTGCATTCAGATCACTGGGAGTGCATCCGCAGCAAAGCAGGTGGGGCAATCAGTCACATCACTCCTATCAGCTGTTGTTCCAGGTTGCATATTTACAACAAAAGTCTCTCTCTGCATTGACAAAACAAAACAAACCCAACCCACAAAACCAACACTCACACACCACTACCACCAAGAAATCTAAAACACTGAATCCAGCCTGGAGCCTTAGTTTTATAAGTCTCTAAGAGAGCATTCATGCCGTGATCCTACAGTACTGAGATCAGAGTTGGGGCCCCAGGTTTCCTAATTCTTCCAAGTATCATGCATTAACATCCTTTTCACAAAAAAAGAAACAATAAAAAAAGATAATTGAACAAGAATTGGCAACAATTAGAAAAGAATCAGAAAAAGTCCTATGAAGGCATTACCAGATAAATTTTCAAACCAAAGATGAAACCAAATCAAACAAAAATAAAGTCAGAAATATCACAGGATTTTTGGGGGGGAGAGTGGGGGAGTGCATTTGTTTTTGACATGTCTGTCTTTATTCCTTAGGAACTTAAGCTTACAGTCTGTTGAAAGAGTTAATATGGATTACAGTTACTGTAACAGCAGTTACTGACCTAGGAAATTACTGAAGAAAGTGTATCATACATTAAGGCACAAATTTTAATGAAAGCTTACTGCATCTCATCATCTTAATGACAGGCTATATGATTCTATGTCAAGTCCTTCAAAACTTTTCTTGATAAGAAACATATGCCTTAGCTATCGCTACCTCCTGAATTTCAGGTAGTGATTTTTATTCTTATATTCTTTGATTACTCAAGACTCAGGCATACCTGATTTCCTTTATATAAACCACAAGACTTTCTACCACAAGTCGATAGTTCCCTGGGCACATGGTCTGGAATCTGGAATTATTTTCATTTATTTACTGTTGCCTCAGTTAGGTTTCAGAAATCGAGCTGCTTGTACTCTCACCATGGGGAGATTAACATAATAACTCACTTTGTTCAATCTCTTTAGTGTATCCAAAAGTCAATGCTATGAAGTTAGGGTTGGGGGCGGGGAGGGAAGTCAACCATTTTACCAATAGCACGCACCTAAAGACTGTGCATAAACTTGTTGAACTGTCTGAAAGCTGTTTCATACTTGTTCAGCCAGTCTCAGTCTCCTGAAAACAATACCATAGTTATCTTGATGTTCTGTCTTTGCACACGCTTCTACTGAAACACAAGTAAGAAAACCATACATTGCTAACCATTTTCATTGTATATCCATATTTTTCCAGAAAATACATGGATATATCTGAAATTAATTCTTCTCCCCTTCCCTCCCAACACTTAAGTTCTTCAGATAATGTTTTACTTGAGTCCAGATTGGAGTTTGGATACAGGTTCAGGTACTTCACAGCACTTACCAAATTTACAAAACGTGACTAGTTGCAGCAAGAAAGAGGCTTCTCTGAATTTCCTGGCCACTTTTCTTTTTATTCCAAGTATGTGTAAAAGTACTATGAGACCCATCTCTCTTTTTTGTGTCAATATGAACTTGGGGGTGGGAGCAGACTATTGTGGAAACCAAGGAGGAATAGAGAAAAGAATAAGCCAAAACTCCTAATAGTAGAGCACCTCCATACAGCTATATGTATCTAGAATATGTATCTGGAGCTGTAACTGTTCTTACTGTATTTTCTGAGCCTTTGAAAGTAGGAGCAAAATATCAGGTCTTAAGCCATTCTAAAGCATTAAGAATGCTTTATTTCAACTTTGTGCCAGAAGCTAGTTAAAATTAATAGCACTTTTTGCTCATGGAATTTTTTTTTTGTTTCTTTTATTACTTTATGAGTAAATTTGTTAATAATTCTCTCTGCTGGGGACAGGAAGACATTTGTTTCCACAAGGAGCATTTTTCTTTCCTGGGGGTCCCAACAACTAAATAACACCAAAAAAAAAGTTTCAAAAGAAGAATATAAAAAGTTTTAAAAGAAGGCTATATACATTTCTCTCTCTGTGAAATACTATCTTTTTTTTCCAAGTACTGACAGCCAATCAGTTCTTTCAATTCCCTAGCATTTCAAGAACAGCATGAGATTTGCAAAGGCAAGAGAAAACAATACTGAGTGAAAAGTACTGATTAACTTGTGGTGGCTCATTGAGTCACAATGTGGTTCCCTACCGTGCTGTCTCTAAAAATCTTAAATCATCTTTCCCTCCCAGAAGCACCCAGAATAATTTGATCTCTCAAGGTAACAAAGTTAATTCCTTTAATCCAAAGTAAAAAGCTTACAAAGTTTCTTATGGGTGGAGGATCTTCATGTGTTGCATTTTTAATTGCAAAATCTAATTAAGGAGTCCACCTATACATTACTAAACAGTTAATAATTTTTCCTTTTTAAGACAAATCAGACATAGCTATTTCTACAAAATAACCCCAAAAGGTTTATGCTAAGAAAACATTTTCTATCTGGTCCTACTTTACTGCTCTTTTTTCTTACTATTAGTTCCAGTTTTAACTGCTAAATGTTATATAACTGTGAATTGCAGTAGTCTGATTATTTTACTCCCCCCACGCCATTTTTTTTTTTTTTAGTACTGCTCTAACTAACCCTAATTCATTAAATTAATATATACACCACACATACATATACTAGAAGAGGTATATTCACCAAAAAAGGGACCATGAAGGAACATTTGCAACACATGAACGGATTTCAGGAGATAAGTTTACCATGTAATCATAGTAAGTTTATGCAGTTTAAGGAGCAGAGATGTAAATATCTAAATTTCTCAACAGGGCCATTAATTCACTCACTTTATGGAAGTCTCTAATATCGTAAAACTCTAAGTCCAACAACTCTTCTAGGTATAGAATGGGGAACTGGGCACACTATTATGTAATTCTAAGGCTTAGCTTCTCCTCATGAGNCCATATGGTATGGAATAGCCCTGTGGCCAGTTTGGGTCAGCTGTCTTGGCTGTGCCCCCTCCCAGCTTCTTGTGCCCCTGGCAGAGCAAGGACTGAAAAGTCCTTGACTAGTGTAAGCACTACTGAGCAACAACTAAAACATCAGCGCGTTATCAGCATTGTTCTCATACTAAGTCCAAACCACAGCACTATGCCAGCTACTAGGAAAAAAATGAACTCTGAATTCAGCTGAAACCAGGACAGTATTCCTGTTTGGAAACTACCATCATAGTGACTGTGTCTCCAAATTGTCTGTATTCATGAGTTTTTCTTCCATAACTGTCCCTCCCTTTTCCTCACTTTTAGTCTTTCCTTCCTACAAAGTTTCTTCTCTTCATTCACTGTGTTTGTCTTNAGATGTAAATATCTAAATTTCTCAACAGGGCCATTAATTCACTCACTTTATGGAAGTCTCTAATATCGTAAAACTCTAAGTCCAACAACTCTTCTAGGTATAGAATGGGGAACTGGGCACACTATTATGTAATTCTAAGGCTTAGCTTCTCCTCATGAGACAGAAATGACTAACTGTTGTCTTGGGAATATGACATTAGAGCATGTGTTTCTATCCTTCTTGCATTAAAGGTTGTTACAGTCAGGATCCTTGAAGTATCACCTCAAAGAAACATTCCCTCCCAACTGGGAATTCTCTTAGGATTTTCAGTATTTATTTTCCTCTTTCAGGAGAAGTTGTTTAAATTTCCACCAGTTTCCTGAGGTCTTTATTACTTCCAAAAAGTAAGGTATTACTATTTTAATTACTTTATTCCTAGTATTATTTGGGGGAGAGGGGTGCGAGGAAAGGGGTAGAACGAAACACTTGGAGACAGTTCCATTACATCTTTCATGCATACTACCATGCTTGTTTTTTCCTTTCTTTTTCTTTGTTTCTTAATAACATNTCACTCCCTTTTGCAGGCATTTGAGTACTGAGGAGCTTCATGCCAGCTCCTTCCTTGTTTCATCTAGTAGATGCACATGATCTGTTATTTTTAAACTTACTCTCTTTGCATTTCTGTTAGTTATTCAAATCCTGTCTTTTTATTACTAGCTGATTCTAAATTATTCAGCTGTTCTAGAAATTAATTCCTAAGGTTTTCTTTACATTCCTTACAGGAAAAAAAAAGGAGAATGAAAGCCAGAAAGAAGTAATAAACATCCCTCTGGGTGTCTCCATCTACTTTCCTGCAAGTTAGAGAGGACCTTTAATAGATTTTTCCACTTTTCATTCTTCTCCCATCCAGCCTCCATTCCCTTTCCATTTGAAGTTTGCAAGCTCTTTGCAATCCATCCTGCACTAAAACTCCCTGCTCAAGAACATCCTTCTCCGCTTCCAAACTCCACCACTCCAGAGCTGGGTTCATCCACAGGAAGGGCTGAAAGTTAGGTATAACCCCGATGCCTTTGCAGTAGAGGAGAGTTACAGACTTCAGTGATTAAATCCTGCCATTTCCATGTCCACCCCGCATTATCATCATTCTCCAACACTGGTTAAACCTCATCCACACCCAGTTTTCTCAGAGAAGAACAGCTACTCACTTTTCTGCAGGGTTTTAGCAAACACAAGAAGGAACTTACCAAAAATGCAGCTGGCCAAATGGATGCTGTAACACAGACCGACCTTGTTTTGAAACATCTTTCCATAGCAACACTGCAAGGCCATGTATCTCACACCATTGCTTTCTCAAGGGGAGACTGCTGCACAGCTACAGCTTTTAGAAGCTAATAGCCTCTCAGTTCAATCAACTTCTCATTAAAGATAAGTTCAAGATGGGGGAAATCTTACAGAATAATTTTATTTATTGAGACTTGTGCTACCTTATTTTTCATAACTTCTGGAGCTATAACCAAAAAAGCAAGCTCACAAACTTGCTTTAAGTCTTAAAATGTGTGTTTGCATACACACACATATGTATATACATATATATGTGCATGTGTACACATGTATACATGGACATGCTTGCTGTTATAGCACTAATAAATACACAGTGATCCTGTACTGTGTTATCATTCTTGTAACCTAAATGCCCAGCCCTGCAGCTCTCCCTTGTATGTCAAGTGTCATCTCTTATGATGTACCTAGTCTTACTAATTTCAATGGGTGTGCTCACAGTATACTACTTCACAAATAAAGCTCTAGAAATCAGGCAGTAAAAAACCATAACACTAATTAAGCCCAAATGCTAAAGAATGAAAGGAGTTTCTGAAGTTAGCTGTCATTAACTATATCAGGAGAGAGAAATGACAAACTGTTGTCTTGGGAATATGACATTAAAGCACAAAAATATTAAATTAAACATTGTTGTGCTTTGGTAAATGTCAACAACTACCTCAGTAGGAGAGTGACAGGCCTCTGGCAGAGGAATTCAGTATAAAAGAACAGATTTCAAAAAGAATCTGTTTTATTCTTTTAAAGGAACTGTCAACATAAGTCACAAAGGATGACAGACAGAAATGAGATTAGGAACAGCCTTTTAAAAAACCTGTCATCCTAGGAAAGCAATAGGAAATCATTAACTAAAAAATGATAGCATCTGCTAACATGGGATTTAGTGTTATTATACAACCTTCTTTCCCAATTTAATTAAAAACAATAAAGATATTTAGCACTTTGGAAAGACATGGAAGCAATGTTACTGGACTGTGCTCTACCCTCCATAAATAAAAAGATAACTTCCTATACAAACATATCTCAAAACTAAGGATGATCTCAAAGAAAAAGACAGTAATAACATAGTAGGCTTTAGGATTACTATTATCAGGGCAGTCAGTTTGGGTCCTGTTCCATATCAGATTCTGTACAAATACTAAATTTAAAAAAAAAAATAAAAATATATATATATACACACACACACTTCAACACTGGATACATGAGGTGTGCAATGTACTTTATTCAGTTCAGGTATCTTTTGTATAAGTAGCACTTCACTTCATAAAATAACCCAGAATGATAAGCAGAAATTCTGTATCTAACATTCCATTGGTTCAAATCAGAACTCACAGCTAACCCCTTTTCGATATTGAAGCCTGAACAGAACATCAGATTTCTGGAACTTGTTATCATCTTTTCCAGGCTGTAAATCTACAGTGACATCTATAAATCTATAAAAGCTACTGAGCTTGAATCTAATAACCCAAAACTACATAATGAATTTCTAGCTTGTCATTCCCTCTGCATTTACTCAAAGACTGTCTATGCCTAACTTTCTACCCTAGTTAGCTAAACTGACTTGTATAAACCTATTACTGGGGGTGAGGAAACAGACTGCTTAGCCAAAAATGAATTCTTAAGGTACATATCTTAATCGCATCTATAGTTAGCCCCTATTTACCAGACCCACCTTTTGTGTCATACATTTTTGTAAGACGGTGCTGTTTTGATCACATACAGATCAGAAACCAGCACAATAAAAAGATGGAGAGAGAAAATGAATGTTTAAGTGCCTGTAAACAGAAATATCTTTCCTTTACTACAGTTGTCAGTATTTTTGTACATGTACATACCCATCAAAACACAGTAATAGCAACTAGAAAAATTAACTTGAAAAAAAAAAGATTCAAAGTGTGGATGCAACTAAAAGTTGTTGCAATTTATGAAAAGCATTTACCACTTACACATTATCTTGAATAATGACTTTTTTCCAACTTATACTTGAGATACCAAATAATGGCTTATTAAAATACACAGTAATTTATTATTTTCATACTACTGAACCAAGACTGTTCTTGCAGCGATACTAAATTAGGTGTTCATTTTTCAGATTAGCTAGCAGATCTGTCAAATATGCAAACTGAAGATGAGATGAAGAATGTTTGAGGTAAATACTCAAAAGGTAGCTTTCACCCATCAGGTAATAGTTACAGTTACCAAGTAAAAAGTGCCAATGCAAGGCATTTCGTGAGCACTGACTAGTCCACTTCATTTAAAATGATCTAATAGTTATGTGCTTTCATTAACAGCATAGATCTATTGAGGGATTTTTCCTTTCACTGTATTAGGAAGAAGTCCCATGATCATTTCCAGTGTGGGATCTGTTGTGAGAGTGTCAAAGAGGTGACAGACAGCAGTAAGTCCAGTACCATCAACACTATCAACCCATGAAGCTGTTTCTATATGCCACCTCACATAAGAGCAAATAGCCTTTTTTATTCAGCTTAGACTTAACCTAGACTATATATGTAAATATATTTTGCTTTTATTTCCTCAAGCTATATACTTTGGCAGCAAGTACAAAGGATGAACTGAGGCAGATGAAAAAGGCCGATCACTAGAGGTAGCCTGTTGTATTACAAAATACATATCTCATACACAAGACCTCATAAAAGGAATGTCACTCTAAATGCAAGGTATCATCAGCTAAACAGCATTGTGATTGCTAATTTGGCCGACATGGTTTTAATGAAGCTGGAAGAAAAATCCTTATCTACCAGTATAGTTGAAAACTATGAGCTGAGAAACAATTACTTAATCTGAAATTAGGTTTTTTACATAAATCCACATAAAGCAATTGCTAAAGGGTTTTCACTTCTTTACCCCCTGTTAGTTCTCTTTCATCAGCCTTCTTTGTGACCCCTTATAATAGAAAAATCATAATTTAGTGGAATTATCAAATGCTAAGGCATTGGAAAATGTCCTGCTTCCTTACATACCACTGATTTTAATTTTAACTCTCTGTTTTGTTTCTTTTTTTCATGAACAATGCTGAATGAGACCTTTTCAAATTCCAGAGACTTTTTGCTAATTATAGCATTCACCGTGATAAGAAATGAATTTGCACTCTCCAGATCATTGTCATGTGTTCCGAGAGGGAGAGTTCAAAAGTTAATTCCAGCTCATTGCCTAACTAGAAGTTCAACCTAGAATATGAGAAAATAGGAAGGG
>VZTL01024571.1:4584-15339 GCA_013400535.1 Scopus umbretta | reverse complement strand
GAAAAAACAAAACAAAACAAAACAAAACAAAAAAAAGAGTTAAATAAGTCAATGCTTTGTTCATAGGGAAGATTGTCATGAGACTGGTTCACTTTTTGAGTTCAAATAAAATCAACACTTACAGCTTTGGAATCTTTTTGATATTTTCAGATGAAAAAAACACCAGAGAAAAATTCACCAGTGTTGAATTTTTTTTATTCATCAACAAAAATATATAAGAATTTTCAGAAAAAAATGGGAATGAAATCTCCAATAATTTTTTTTTTCAAATGGTGCACTAGGAACCTGAAGGGTATGAAACCTGAATAATTCTATCTAGACCTAAGCTACCAAGATGCTTGGTTAAAAGAAAAGGGTGATAGAATGAGAGAAAACTGTACTGACAGTTTAGTGTACATTTTCCCATGGCAATCTATACTTTTCACCTAAGAATGGCCATCATGTATCATTCCAGATTTAATCTTTGAAAAGGCAGCTTTGCCATGTGCTTTTCCACCTTAGCAATTTCAAAGCAGCTATTAGCTTCACTTAGTTCCTTGAAACATACACAGCCATGTTGAACTAAGCGGGCTTGGCACAAGGACAGAGAAGATTGGGACACAAGTGATGACTCAAACTTCCACTCCTTTGACATTATTACATGAAGGACCTTCAGAGATAGGCATGAGAACTATCACTTCAGGCATCTAGTGTCTTCATGTTACCCAAATCAAGGGTAATTTCCAGGTCTTCTGCAATCATTTTATAATGTTCCCCTAGGGCAATCTACTTTCAGAACCAGAAGTCTGTGCTACTTCCTTCAGAATGCAAAAGGCTATTTACAAACAGAGTTATGCTCTGAAAAACACAGCTTTGTACATGAACTATTTTGCATCCTGTACATATTTACAACAAACTACAATTTTAGGGGAAAATGGAGTAAAGTCACCAAACAGAAGGCAAATACTTTAATTTGTTCTCTGATAAAGTTCAGGATACAACTGAGTATTGATCTTTTGAACATGCGTTATCCTGTTCATCTTTTGTCTTTGTTTCAAGAGCATCCTAAGAATTATTTCGCATTATTTGTTTAATATGATAACCTTATTCTGGAAAACCCATGTTTCACACAGAAGACTTAAACGATCTTAATGTAAGACCTGGGAGAGACCTTCTCAGAGACATAAAGTAACCAAAGACAACTAGAAGCTACTATGCAATGCAAACCAAAGTGTGACTCCTGCTTCCTGCTTCAGCAGATACATGTAATCATTTACAAGACTAGTCTGGAAAGGCAAACCTGCAGCAAAAGACCAAACAGCCTATTCCCAACAGCTATGTCTGTATTAGCATTAGCTTACTCCTGGGTTTGTGTCCAAGCCTTACTTCCCCAGTTTATACATCAGCGTGAACCAAGATTGTCTACTTGGGCAAAACACAGGTATAGAAAAAACTAGAACTTCCTTATGTAGCTGACCGTTAACTGGCAAGCTACATTGGCAAGCACATACATGCCGAGTGCAAGGTGGATGTTGAGGGAGTCAGAGAGGTGGATTCCCCAGGTGCACATGACTATGCTGTAACATGCGCAGCTGAACGCAGGGGGAAAGTGTGCCATAAATGGTATATGAACTAATTGTCAAGGACAGTAGGGTGTATAAACCCAGCTTTGGTCCTGCTGAAGTGACACACAGATGCTGCTCATGTGAGTGAGAGACAATGTAAGACCAACATGGAAACAACAGGTTTATGGCACCTGGTTAGGAACATTTAAGTCCAAATTCAGCCAAAGCTACCAAAACTAGGCTCAAAGCAGTTTATTTTATTTTAAAGAGATTACTTTTTCTCCAAGACCTCAATCTACAAATTGTAGACAGTATAATACTTTTCTCCCCTTTCTTTTTTGCTGGCAATTTGCATTATAGTCTTCAAGCCAGTAACTGACTCTTAACATTCCATTTCTTTTTTTTTTTAAACATGTCAACTTAAAGTAAGATGTTGGGACTAGATGCAATGCATCTTCAAGGGAAAAGACTTTTGCCTGAACTCAGGGGACTCTGAATGAGATCCTCTGTCCTCAGAAAACCTCAGGCAACTGCAGGAAACAGTAGGGAAGCAAAGAGAGCAGAAGAACAAAAGGGAAAAAAAAAGTCTAATTCCCCCCAGATATTAAAAAAAAAACAACCCAAAAAAACCCCAAACCAACAAACAAACATACAAACAACAAAAAAACCCACACACATCATGCAAAGCACAATGAGAAAAATCTCCTCAGACAACCCTAATTCTGCAAAAGCACTTTTGCATTATTGAAAAATCTATGTTGTAATAAACTGATCTGACTGAAAAGGTAAAATTCTAGGCTGAGGCAAGAGGGGTGAGTCCTCCCCCTGCCTCTAAGGAACAAATAACTGTATTGTTTTACTAAAAATGACTTCTTATTACAAATACTTAGAGTGTAAGATTTTAAAGCTATTGATTCTATACAGTGAACAACAAAACCATTAACTTTTTTCAAGAGAAACAGCTATTAGTCTTTACTGTTTCATGCAGCATTCCAAAAATTGTGGTATTTCATCAACCTTGGCTCTTTCAGAAATTTAGTCAATAACATTCTGGGCAAAAAGACCTTAGCAGAAAATATTTTTCAACAAAAAAAATATCTGTCTGTTCAAGCTTTTTTGATCATTCACCTGCAAATAGAAAAAACCCACCTTGTTCTTCTGCATAATGCAGTTGGGCAAGCTACTAAGCACTAAAATTAACAATACAAGAACTAGGGCAGCACGCATGGGAATGCATGGGGAGGCAGGTCACAAGATCCTCAGAAAAGAACATCTGTTGCTCTTATTTAAGATTTAGGATTCACACCTGTCCCTCTACTCAAGAGCTAAGATTCTTTTTCATCCATTTAGAATATAGTAATGTAAAATGAAGTTACTCCTCTTTGCATGGAATAAGTAATTGAGACTACTATGAGCACACAATTAAAGAGATTGCGAGATTCTGCTCCAGGTTCCCCCCATGCCTCTTAGAGGATCAAAGCCCTGACAAAATTTCCTTTGCATAGTTCTGTGCATCGAAATTTGGTTTACACTTTGAAATGAAGCTCAGTAGACAATAACAGAGGGGGAAAAAAAACCCTCAACAACAAAGCATTAGCCCAGCATCTTCACAGTAGTCCATGGTGGAATGACAACAGGTGACAGGCACAAGTTGAAAAAAAATATATTCAAACTGGCTATATGGAAACACTTCAGCATTTTACCAGTAAAGCAGTGGACCCTTCCAAATTGAATTGTCCTCTGACCCTATGAAATGAATGATGACTCTGGATTTGGTACTTTTTGGTGTTAGCCTGTTTGTAACCTCACACATTTTTGACCTTACACTGTACAAATATGGCACTGAAGAAAGAATAATTTTTTTCCTTAAGGGTTTTTATCCGATATCCTTGCTTCAGCATTAGCATGTTATAATTTCTTTTTATTTGCCTATATTTGACAGATGGACACACAGAAAGATTAAAATAAAAACTATCAATAAGTTGAAATATCTAATCACATTACAATAAGACCTCATTTTGTTAAGACAGAACCGTGTGTTTGAAGTACATCTGTTCTTTTATTGCAACTACAGCTGTAAGTCCAGGATAGATCTGGATGGTCACAAAGTATGCAGAAAAGGAAGACCACACAATTAGGGGCTAATTGTGAAAACTGTGGTTTTGGAACTGCATAGTGTCCTGGATTCAGCTTAATTCAGAGTTAATTTTCTTCCTAGTAGCTGGCATAGTGCTGTGGTTTGGATTTAGAATGAGAACAATGCTGATAACACACACTGGTGTTTTAGTTGTTGCTCAGTAGTGCTTACACTAGTCAAGGACTTCTCATCTTCCCACGCTCTGCCAGGGGCACAAGGAGCTGGGAGGGGGCACAGCCAGGACAGCTGCCCCAAACTGGCCACAGGGCTATTCCATACCATATGGCATCATGCTCAGTATAGAAACTGGGGGGAGTTGGCTGGGGGGCAGTGATTGCTGCTTGGGGACGGGCTGGGCTTTGGTCAGTGGGTGGTGAGCAATTGCATTCGGCATCACTTGTTTTGTATATTCTTTTATCATTATTATTATTGTTATTGTTTTCTCTTTCTCTGCTGTCCTATTAAACTGCCTTTATCTCAACCCACGGGTTTTACTTTTTTCTCCCTGATTCTCTCCCCATCCCACCGTGGGGGGTGAGGGGCAGGGTGAATGAGTGGCTGTGTGGTGTTTAGTTGCCAACTGGGGTTAAACCGCAACACATAGTGATAAAGGTGATAAAGAAGACATTTGCAGAAATTTAGAATTTTTGCTTGGAAACAAGTTTGTTGTGCAGCCTGTCCTTGAAAGTCCCAGTATCTGTGTTTAACATAAAAGGCTAAGCTTGCATGCTGTCATAAGCTAGTCTTAGAAATCACTGGGCAAAATGCAAGTTGCCACATTTTACCACAATGCCATGTTTAATCTTGCAAATCCTTGCTTCATTTACTATACTTCCAACTTCTTCATTAACTTTATTGTCCCACAGATGACAGCTTTCTTCACCATTTTTGATTTAAATCCAAGGCATGTTCCCAGCCCTGATTTATCTGCAAAGCACCACAGTAGACAGCAGTTCGGTGGAAACCACAGTACATGCTTATTTAATTATAGACTATCATAATGCATATGTATATGGACAAGGGAGCTAATTTGACATTGAACAAACAACTGGGAAGGAGAAGCCTGTGCATAATTTTCTGTGTTTTAAAGACTGTGAATAACAGGAGTTTAATTATACCATGTCAGATCTGTATGCACGTAGATCATCAACAAGTCTGCTCCAGACAGCGCTCTGCTAGTTACATTAAAGATGTACTTTTATCTCATGCAATAAAAGCAGTAGGCTGTCATCCTTCTCATGGAATAACCCTGCCAAGAATGGCATAATCTAGCTGGAGAGTGTCACAGGTATTTCCTGACAAGAGTGGAAAGGCAAGATACAAGCATTTTAGGTTCATTCCAGCTCTCACACAAATCTTCTTTAATATGTACAGTTTTTCACACCAGCACAATCATTCCTCTGTCTTCGCATCCAACATGTCCTTAATACACTTCTTCTTTTCTCTCTTCTTTGGTTCTTTTTCCTAATCTCATTTTCTTAGTTTCCAGCTCTCATTCTTTTCATTCTAGTTCTAGTAGTGCCTGGATAAGGAGAGTCATCTGATCTCTCCAGGACATTCAGTACCTTCCTTAGAGTTATCTGCTCACTACCAGTCCCATTCTTTGGTACCCTCCTACTCAAATCACCTGGCATATATATGTCCCTTATTTATTCCTGTTTCTCTCCCTCTGCTTCTTCCAGTGTATCAAAATTTTTAGAGTTCCTATCAATGATAAGAATTTTGCATCTATAAAGCACAAAATTACTTCTAATGTGGAAATGAGACAGCAACAGCATGAAATGAGCTGTGGAAGCACACAAGGGATCAGCATTCTAAATATTTTTTCTCTCATGAATATTTAAGTTTTGTTGCCTATTTACCATAATTTAAAGTTTGGGGTTTTTTTTTAAAAACACCTATGAAATTAACAGTATTATTTATCATTGCTGTAAAGTATGATTTAAGGAAAAGCAAGAAACACTATGTACCCAATAAAGCAGAACTTTTTCTTTAATTAATTCATGCTTATAAATTGAAGAGTTCTTTTACATATCTACAATCCAGATGGTCCTGTAAATAAGTAGGAGCTTTGGATGCTGTTTTTAGAAACAAGTTGTATGAAAGATGCAAAGTAGAAAGTGTACTGAGATGAGATAATTTATTGACAACGCTGTAGAGAGGATCTTTTGTGATGCTAGTCACAAGCTAACCTACATTATTTCCAACACCGTTACTCTGTAATATCATGCTATTTGATGGGAAGCCAGAGAAAGATACATGCCATCCAGGACTGTCAAGACTATTAAATACATGAGGAATATTAAGCATGAATGTATTTTTCCTAATTAAAATAAAATATTATTAATATGATATAGCTTTTTAATAAGAGAAAAATAATTTATTTCTTTTCTTACACAGGCCACTGTTTAGGCCTGACCAATTCAGATGGGTTTCTCTTCCTGGGAGAACTCTTAGAAAAAAACATTTCTATTGTTTCTTACATAGGAAAGAAGGATTTATTACTTGACAATAATGCTATGCAAACAAGAACCAGCAAAGCAAAGTTATTACAGAGCACATCACATGGGGAGAAAAAAAAATAAAAACTGTACAAAATTAAAAAAAAAAAAAGTAATTTGAAGTAATTTGTTTGAAAATCCCCCAAGTTACTTATATTGTACCTCACAAATCAAATAAAAGAACATTTTGGGTGCTGATTCAAAGAGTTGCCTTCCAACAATCCATGCATTCCACAGGAAGGGTAGAATTTTTCTTATCCTGTTTAAAAAAAAAAAAAAAATCTTTTCACCCAGCAAATGACTTCTGCTTACCCAACCCAGAGATCTTTTTTCAGACTGAGCTTGCTAAATCACAAACTGTAAGGTTCAAAATAGCTGCAAAGTAAGTAATTTGTTTTAATAATATACAGAAAATCTAATTTTGGACAATGCTGTCATAAAACATACTGGAACCTGTATCTCAAATTTTTGAATGGCTCTGCTTCCAGATTTCTAGTTTCTGGTGGAGCTTAACTTTTGGTTAACTTGAAAAGACATTTGTTATTCAAAGGGGGAGATTTAATCTGTTGTGAAAATTAGTTGTCATGATCTCTTCCTCATGACAGTACATCTGACCACGCCCTAGGAACACAATAATGAGGTGATGAACATTTATCATGTATGAATTTTTACTTACACTCCCTAGAAGGGGCTGGTATTAAACACACATCTCATAAAAGGGTACAGTATATGAGAAGAAAAACATGAGAGAAATCACCCATTTCCTACATTAGTGCAATATCAAAGAAGCTCTTACACAGGAATGCTCAAGTGATCTTTGGGAAACAGGAGATACAGGAAATATGTAAAATATTTTTTCTGTCCCATATACATACTCCCTTGGGTGCGACTGGGTACTGAAATCACCAGGTCTCTGGAAATGGGATTACCACCTTGGCGTGCGTTTCTACAGAGACTGACACAAGTGGACTGAATTCGCTGCTTGGCTATATATATGTTACTACAAGATAGTAGAATGACCAAATGTGAATGTTATTGTGAACATCTGAAATTATCACGTGATGTCCTGCATTTAAATGGTGTCTTGTAAATGGATAGCAGTAGGTTTTTTCAGTAATAAAAACAGAATAGTTAGCTATAATGTTAGTTATGACAGAACATGAGGATCAGAAGTATATTCTTCAGCTTATTCTTTTTCTCTCTCTGTTTTTTAAATACACACAGTTACTCTGTGGAGGGAGAATAAAATGGAGATACACAGGCTCTAGATAAAAGCATGAAATTTTCCACCAAATTTTTATTCAAAGGTATAAAGAATTTAGTTCTATTACAGTAAAATCAGCTACTTTGTTGTTGTTGTTGTTTTATAGTATTAAAAAATCCCACACTCAAAGGCTGCAGCAATCAACTTTATCATAATTTAAGGGGCCCTATACAAGAGTTTCCTTGTCTGGAATAGTTTAGATGGATACCTGTCAAGTTATTTCTTAAGACAATGAACACTCCTACTAGTTTTTGTCTACTGCAGTTTAAGAATCACTTGGTTCATACAGTCATGCTTGTAAACAATGCAATGGATAATTTAAAGAGCCCAAATTTAGTAATTTATAAAGATAAGTAAATGTGTGTGAAATATAATTTTTTCCTCATTTTCTTATTCCAGTATTTTGCTCTTCTGCAAATACTAATAAATTCACCTCATTCAGGAAAGCACATTAACTTGGTGTGCTTCAGCAATGGTGATGTCGTAATGCAAATCAAACAACTATATATTTAAATGTTTTCTTCAACAAGGATGTTATGTTACATTGGAGTCCTTTGTCAAATCAAAATCTCATTGATAATCACACTGACCCCATTCCAGGTAATGAGCATATTGCATTCGTGACTCCTTACGGACACATCTATTTAATTTTTATCCAACAGAAGACTGACTGAACTTTGGTAACCATCTAGCATCAGTGAAAATCAAAATTGTGACATTTCTCTTGCTGAAACAGTGGAAAAGTGTATTGGCAATTACAGCTTTTAGGGCCTTGAACAAGATAATGCTTGAAGCACTACTGTTGCTTCATACAGATTTTTACAGACAAAAGGAACTGGGACTCCTTTGGCTTGAAACTAAGAGATTAATCTTAAGTACGCACAATGGCATTAGGAATTACAGAGAAATCTAGACAGCACCATTAACACTCACACTGAGGAAAAGCAGTCAGACAAAACAGGGGAAAAATAAATCAATATTTCTGTTTACTCAGATGCAAGGTATATACAGCCATAGGAAAATCTGAAGATTAGTATATTCTAACGGAGCAGTTAGATTAATACAAATTTACACTTCAGCTTCCTGATTTTCAAGTTCACCATGCAGACATATTTTTAACCTTTTTTTAAGCTAAGTCTGACATTTATAGAATATATAAATAAAAATAAATCAAGGTTACCTTGGATGAATATCCCTTACATTATTTCATTATTCTTCTGTCATTCATTTAATCTATTATACAGTGAACGTCTTCAAAACATCCACATTATTTACTTTGTATTCCAAGAAGGTATTAATTTCATTCCAGAATATTAACTTTCTAATAATTACAAAAAAAGTTAGCAACCATCTTGGTGATAGTTTATGAACATTCTAAATAACCATATATTATGGTTAGCATTACAGGTGTTGAAATTTGTCCTTTAAAAATTTTTTCTCTTGCAATTTTTCATCTGCAAGTCTACCTGAAGACATGTTTTTTCAAAACTGCATTGGCTCTTAGGTCTCTATTTTTTCCCCTACAAGAAGATTAAAGCAGAACATCATCCCTTAGCATACGGTGTCTGGTCATACAGAACATAAGATGTAGCCTTCTGTATTAAAAACAAAGCAGCAGTTCTTCCTCAAAATAAAGAGAATGGCATTCAAGGTGCCACAAGGAAGATTCAAGGTCTCTAAACAGCTTTATTTATTTTAATCTAATATAATGAGGTTAGTTTTTTCAAAGAAACACCTCTGTTACCAGAAAAACTCTACAAGAAGACAACTCAATCTGTATAGACAGCTACTATTCTAAATAAAATTATTATTTTCACTGGCCATAAAGCTCTTGTGAATACATTGCCTAACAGCCAAATACTTCATAGAATCATAGACTCATTAAGGCTGGAAAAGACCTCTGAGATCATCTAGTTCAACCTTCAAAAATAATTTAGGACTATCAGGATAAGCATCACTTACCCATTCTTGATTCACATTTGGCATGTACCACTTCTTAAATTACCTTAAAAATTGTATCATCTATGGTGATTGGTAGAGTTACAATACCAACAAGGTATCAAACTTTACTACTATAATCATCTATCTATCATTAATGCCAGAGCCAAGTATCCATTGCACTTGTACTTACCAGCTTGTCAAAAGCAAAAAATTAACTTAAAAACCACTTTTAAATCTATCTTCACTGACTGAATTAACTCTGCTGCAAGATTTGAGATTACCTGAACTGTAAATCTGATTCTCTCTTTGATGTATTTCTGGTATTGGCATTGTACATACAGATTTACCTAATGCCTAAATGCCTAACTTTCACAGGCTATTTGAAGTACAAATAGTAATTGAAAGAATGTAGGTTACACAGTTATAATGAAGCATCATTACAGTATAATTTGTGTGGCTATAAAAACATGAGATATGTGTCCCACTGAAGGTATAACAGTTTCAGTTTAGTAACATATGCACAGCTAATTAGGGCTTTATTTCCATCTTTCCATTTCCCAAATTAGGCTAGCTATTTAATTTAAAAAGCAAAACAAAACACCACCCCAAAACAACCCCCAGCAAAACAAAAGTGAAAGTTGCTTGGGAAATGGAACAGAAGCACAGAAACTGATCTAACCCTGTCTGTTTGACATAATGCTTTCAAAACACAGTTTTTCTTATTTCACACTGAACTCCGATTACACACTTTCCACGCTGTTCATGTTATTTTTATTCTATAAAACTCACATAAAATAAAAAAAAAAAGCACACATTTTTATATCTGTCAAGCAAATCTAATTAAAGTATCCCTGTGGTGAACATAGCTTTAAAGTCTATGAGTTTTCTCCTAGATTACACAGTGAGCTCACCTTCTCAGACTTATTCATCATTATCCTCATTATTTCCAGCTTCCAATTTCCTCGTGCTCGGCTGGGTTCTCCCAGCAAACGACCACTCATTTGCAAATCATACAAATTATACATTGCCATAAACAGACCATATGTGGGTTTCCCAAATGGAAGGATGCTTCCTAAAGCAGTAAAAAAATATGGTTTTATCTCTAATTTGGCTCTTATAAAATCAGCTAGTTTTTCTTTTAGTTTTACTAGAGCAAGTACTTTACACTTTCAATTCCACAGTATTCTTCAGTATCAAATAAAATAAATCCATTGTGATGGAATGGATGGTTGAATTACTACAAAGCACTGCCCATCATCTTTAAAATAATAAGAAAAAAAATTTCAGAACTTGATGCCTCTTGAGCATGCCAGCAAAGATTTATGCTGTTGGTAAAGTTAATAAATTGCTATCACAACTGAACAAAGG
>VZTL01024569.1:0-31007 GCA_013400535.1 Scopus umbretta | reverse complement strand
GGTGGTGGTGGTGGTGTTTTTTTCTCCCGGTTCACACATTGCCCTCACCAATGTTAGAGATTTTTGTCATCAGTTTCTATGGGACTAAATTCTAATCCAGCATGCTTAAAGAATACAAAATATTGGCCCCTAATTTATCAGAATTTGTACATAATTTCTGCACCCCCCAAAAAAACAAGTACAGAGAAAATAGAAAAAAAGGAAAATTAATAGGGGGAAAGAAAGGTTGTGAAAGTAGGAGAGGGGCATAAGGGGACAGAAAAAAATGCTTAATACAAATAATAGTCTTACATCCGGAACCTATAAAACATAGTCAATATTGAAGAAATACTAATTTCTTGAAATAGGTAGAAAAGTAACATTTTCCTGGACAAAAATGTCATTTACATAAAAAACAACAAAATAAAATAAATAGTAAATAAATATAATAAAAGTAAAATACAAAGTTTAATTTCCCTCTCCTTACACTAGATTATTTGAATTGGTATTTCAAAATATTTAAATTAATATGAAATCATTTAAGTAGAGCTACCCCCCTAACCCCCCGCATAATAACTCGGTTGGGGGTATTCCTGATCCTTTGTCTGAAGTGACAAAACTGAGGTTCTACCAGTCATAAAAGTCCCTGCAGTGACACATTCACTGTTACGCCATTGGGCTTCAACCTGAAAAAAGATGTTCTGTGTGATGCAAAGGCAATAAGATCAATGGTAGGAAAGCCAAAATTAAGGCACAATACCAATTGGATTGATGAAAAAAAAATCTAACTAGACTCCATCAGTACAGGACAAAACACAGATTGAAGGCAGACAGAATGGTGCTCCAGAGACAATCTATACAACGTGCTACATAACCTAATTATGCAAGAGCTTTTCATCAAAATCTAGTGGCATTTCCTCATAGATTTGTCCTGTGGTGTATTTCGGTTTAATATTTTAAAATCCGCTAGTCCATTATCTGTTGCTCTCTATGGTTCAATCACTCTAAATCTCTGGACCAAAACAACCCATCAGACCTTAGCTCTGCTGTCTCTACTTCATTGACTTTTGCTTCATTTTGGTGCCAGGCTTTCCTTTGCTTCAGCTATTACTCTGACTCCTGAATTAGATTAAATGGCCCTAGGGACATTCTTCAATGTTCACATTGATGTTCTCCGCAGCTATTCATGGTCCTAATCCATCATCTACTAATTAGTAAAATTAACCTTTTGTATTCAGTACCTTCCACCTAACAAAATCCCTGACACTGCAGCAACATACCCTGACTGCAGCAACCTGTCACGGATGCTCATATTAATGAATGGATGTTATGGCGAGGGCAGGAAACTCTCCGTATTACTCAAGTTGCCCAGCACGTCCTGCTACATGAGTTTGTTCCCGGGCATTTGAGTGGAAATATTTTCATATGGGGAAGTTCAGAGCGAAAGTAGAAAACTATTTTAAACAAGAAAATTCATTTTTGCTTAGCGTTTTTGGTTTTTCACACTAGTTGTGTTTTTTCCTGTTTCTTGTCTGTCTGTTTGACACCTTTAAATCTAACTTGCAGAAGTGAAGAGCAAATAGCAGTACAAATAAAGTCAGTGAAAGCTGAACTCTAGGTACATGTGCTACATAATGTTGAATAAAGTCTTAGGGGCATCCAAAATAAGTGGAAACTTTCAACTCTCAGTGACTCAGTTCACCACCTGAAGAATGGACATAAGCCCCCTCTGCCTGTCAGCTCAGAGAGGTATTGTAAAAATAGATTCAAAATTATTGTGAACACTTAACAGATGGAAGGACATTGGAAAAAAACCCCACAAAAACCAAGCATAAATTAATATTGCTTAGTGTGTTTTTGGAGAGAGTTTGAAGAGAGTCCATAACAAAGGTTACAGATCATATACTCAACAAGAAGCAAAATCCCAAATAGTAGTGAATTTGGCCAGACCCAGGTAGTCTGAACTAGAACTGAACAAGGCCAAGTACTAAAACAAGGAACCCAAACCCCAGTGACTGCACAAATGAACATCACACAACTTTCCTAGTATTGAAGTTCCAAATTGAGGTTTCAGTAGTAGCTTTGATTTTCACATTTCCTAACCTGTCTTTTCAATCTTGTAGATGATTTTTCAGATGAAGTCTCCTATGTCGCATGTAAGTATGTATTGTGCACGTGCAGTGTTTTTAGGCATCATTCGCTCTCTCTCACACACACAAGCTCCCACTCTTCTTTTCTTACTTTCTAATACCTACAAACATAGACATCTAGTGTTGGTGATAGTCCTTCAGCATATTACGTTTTACATTATTTCAGTACTGTTTCTCCGCACTTTTGTTTTAAGGAGCTTTACATTAAATTCCTAACTAAATTGCAGATAACTGATTAGACCAATCATTGAGCAATGGCAAACCAAGTCTTATCAGTTATTAAAACAATAATAAAACTGAGCTTCATTTATAATTTTACATCAGTAAATGATCAACTACAAAAACACTAGTAAACTACATTAAAAATTTTTTTCAACTTGCACCTAAAATCTATAGTATAGAAGTAAATAGAAGGAAAATAAGAAATCAGTAAAGACAAGATTTTCAGTGTTATTAAATTGAAACATTTCTGCAACAGAATAAAAGCAAACTAAAGTTTTATTCAGCTGCTATTTTGTTTCAGAAGCAAACATATCTTTTTCAAAAAGATATAAACCCCTTAGGTTTGACACCTTTTATAACGCCACTGTCTATCCATACTATAAGCCTTTGTGATGGGTTTTATCTGTAGCAGTGTTAATAACCTTCCTGGATGCTGCTAAACTCTACATCTCAGTAGCTTCCCAACAACGAAGGTAGATTTAAGCTGGATTTTTTAACACAGTTTAATCCTAAAACCTGAATGTAGACATATCAGCTGTACTGTTAATATGCACTACGTAACTGAAGTAGATCTGCTGTATCTTTCCCTATGTTGTACTGGAATTAGCTAGCATACATTAAAACCAATAATTCAAAATAATGACAATTTAGAATTGTACCGTCAAAAGAAGGGATTCAACAGATAACCCTCCCCAGACTTTCCGCTCTCCAGTATCCTTTACAGCCCTTCCTCTGAAAGAAGGAATATTTTGTGGATCTTTATTTACTTGTGTTGTTTTACACATGAACAAGTAAATACACGTAAAAATGGAATTCTTTTTCTGTGCTTTGTAATTGATTTGCTCAGCTGATGTTACCACAGTCCTTTGGTTACACTTGCAAAAACTCTTTATGAAAACAAAAGCGGCAAACATTTCCTACAACTCCCCACCAAAAAATCAGTCCCATAGGGAAGCATTAAGTTTTTCTTTGAAAATTTAGTCTCTATTCTTCAGTTTAAGAAGAAATAGAGAGCATGATGCAAATTTGCCTTCAAAAGAGATTTCACAACAGCAACTCTTTTGTGCACAGCCCTCTGACCTTGCTTAAAGCTACTTTCAGTCCTTGAGTGCTGAGCAGTGGTAAGCAGTGGTAATGACAGCAGCTTGGGAGTCATTTTTGTTAGATTGTCTCAGCTGGCGGAAATACAATCAAGTTGGTAAAATCTGGAGATTTGTTTTTTTACTCTCAGTGATGGGATTTATTTAAGAGTTCTGAATTCAAGAATTAATCCCTTCTGGTCAGAAAGCAGCTCAGGAAAGACACAGCACTAAGCACAGTCAAGAATAAGATTCAGAACTTTCTCATTCCAAAAGGCCTCAATACAAGCTCTTGGTTTTCAGGCTCTTTTGTTATTGGGATGATATTCATGTTTTCCTTTCAGTCATTGGTCAGTACTGCTGGAAAAATTCTGCATTGCTGAAATTATTTGGGTTGGTATCACAGTGTTTCCAGCCAAGGCAGATGACAAGGTAGTAGAGCTTAGGATACCCTGTGTAGCCCCTCCTGGAGACTGTTCTCTATCTCACCTATGACTTCTTCGTTCCACTTCCTGCAGGACAGAGTTGAGCTCATGTCCTATTCCTCCTCCCCAACTTCCTTCTGCAAACCAAAGCCTCATATTCTCAGGTGAACCCTCTGCTCCTGCCTTTTCTGTCTTTTCCCCACGCTGCATTTTTTGTCAAGTGGACCTCCTGCTGCAACCTGCTAGAGTAAATTCAAAGGAAGATGACAATTACCAGAGACAGGGAAAAGTCTCATACCAAAAGAGACAGAAAGGACTAGGTTCTTCTACTCTAGAAAGGTAAAAAGAGGATGAGTGCAAGAAATGTACATGAAGCAATACCTGGGGTACAAAAGGAAGATAAAGAGTCCATGTGTTATAAGACATTAAATGGTGCAGGGAGACATTGACTGATATAAGCATCAGTAATGAAAATAGAAGGCCACAAATATAAAATTAAGAAGGAAAATAATTTTTCCAGTATTGTTGGGCTATGAAACATATCAACGCTAGAAGCCATTCTGGTGAAGGATTTAGCAGTACATGAAAGGACCGACCATTTGCAGCGATAATAAAGATTTGCAGAATGATAACAGTTAATGCAGACAAAGTATTGTAAAGGTTTAAAAATCCGTTTACTGTGCCCTGACTATTAGGGAAGACATGAAATGACCTCTGTCAACTGTGTGGTTTTTGCACCTTCTTCTGACATGTCTGGTACTAGTTACTATTGTAGACAGGCTACCAGATGGATCACAAATCTGATCCAATATGGTAACTCCTTATGTTCTTAAATGAAACTTTTACCAAAAGCATATCAGGAAAGCTTTTGGAAAATCTCAGCAAACTAACACAAAAAATATCTAAGAAATTGCCACCTTCTGTCTGCTAAAAGAAAGTCAAAGAATAATTATTTTATTGCTGTCTAATCCAGTATGCTCTCTGCTTTTTCAGGGCAAGTGTAGTCTTCAAACTGAACACTTCCTGAACTCTGTTATTTTTTTTATGAATTACTTCCATCTGCCTTTGAATAAACTAGCTCTGCTCTGTGCTCTGCATGTTAGGTTGTGTCTCCAAATGTTTTCCCTGGTCAAACTCTGAAGCCTGGACAAAGTGTTTTCAAGGTGGATATGTTTCAGTGCTGGAACAATGTACGTGAAGAAATTCATGACCTTTCATTCTAGCAGGTGTGATATTAATATAAAAAGCAGAAGAGGCAATGCTTATCAGAAGGAAAGCAGGCATATTTTTCCAAGATATGCTTCTGATCCCCTTATCACATCTCTCCCTCCAAGACGGTAGCATTGATCAAATAAAATTTCTCCCAGTAAAACTAGTAACAGTTTCCCTTCAGCCACCAATTACTCTGAGTTCTGCAACACCCTCATATAGTGCATTTTTCTTCTATCCCCAAATCATTCTGTTTTCATGATAGCTGGATTGTTGAACCCCTGTAGGAGTGCTGAGTGTGTTCCATGAGGACAAGACCTGGCCCTTGTTCTCCGTACTTAAGACACTCTCAGGCGCAGGGCATGTAAATGTACTCAAATAGTTATTCACTACTCCCTCTCCTGTCCAGTAATATTTTATACCTGTCTTGCACAGAGGAAACATTGCAGCGAAGAATCAAGCCAATTATTCCCCAAAGCAGTGACAAAACAGCTTCTGACCACACACATTAAAGCTTAGGAGTCGCTTCAAGGTGGGAGGACAGAGGTCTGCGGCGCAGTGCCTGAGAGGCTGTTAAGGAACCTATTGCTTCCCAGTGGATTGCTTCCCTGGAGGACGTGGACACTTCCCTGCTTGAAACAAGTCTAATAAGAAGCCTCATGATGGCTCCCTGACTTTCCACACCAAAGGTCAATCCCACTGGATGCAGATTTACAACATTTCCAAGGACATCGGGTCTCTATTACTTCCCCTCCCACTCTCCCTGCAGCAAGACAGTACAGTAGTACAGTATTGTTGAGTACGGAACAACTGGCATGTTCCCAGCACACAGGGAAGGTTTTCCTCTTACACCCTGATCCATCGGTCCCAAAGCCAGAGAAAAGCTGTGACAGCATGCCGTAACTGAAGACTATATATTTTTCTCCATGGCTCAAACACGTGCTGTGGCCACATCTTTACCAATATACCTTAACGGTTGTGGCGTGTCCTGTCTGTGATCTGACACAGGGGCTGCAACCCCATTCTAACGTCTGACAACGGGACAAGGACACAAGCATGCAACTTGAGGAACTGGGGTTAGATGTAGCAACATAGATTTCTAGATACTTCATTCACCTCATGGCCTCATCTAACCCACCTGAATGTATGCCTGTGTATATATGTGTGCAATGGCATACAGGAGGCCTTATAACAACAATATGGCATAAAATATCTGTGTCAGATGAGATTTTAGGGACATGACAAAGTTCTCGGCAGCACAGTGGGCAACATGAGGTACCCATAGTAGTGATTCGTATAGGTCGAACTTCACCAGTGGTTCTTTGCCATTTGCAAGGGCATCTTCAATAGGCATCAGATGTATAAATACCTTCAGCATCTTGCAATAGTCTCCCATTTTCAGACTGCACCCTAGGGTGCTTTCTCCCGGTTATCTATCACACCTTTATCTTTTGTTAAGGTCTTGCAATTTTGCTTCTCTATGTACAGAGATATTAAGCTGCTCAAATGCCCTTTGTGAAAGAAAGATCATTATTTAGAACAATTGCAAAGACAGAAAGCTCTTGGATAATGAGACATATACCTCTTGCCTTTTAAGCATGTGTAGCAATATCCTAAATAGAAAGGTTGTGTTGCTTTCCTGTTTGATCTTGCCACAGCCCTCTGTTAAAAAATTCAATAAATTGATTCAGAAAAAGATAATAACTCAACATACCAGAGCTTGCCTTTGAGAGTTAGGTCATAGATAGGGTTGATAAAACAGTGACATCTCTGAATTAGTAAGTTAGTACACAGCAATTCTAAATAATATATTTAGGCACTGTTTTTATACTTCTGCTGTGATACAGAAGCACTTCTTTCTATCACAAAGCTAGAAATAGGAAGAGCTACAGACTTCGATGTTCAAAATCAAAAAGTGATCTGGGACCAGTCTTGCAAGGTGGGTTGTGGCTGGGAGACGCGCACACTGCTGAGTCCAGGAGATGGAACTGGCTGGGGAGGGAGGAGTCAGATGCTGAAATGAAGGTGAGCCGAGATCATGCATCAGAGAAGGCCAGTTGTACAGAGCCAAAGATCTGGGACAAAAGGATCCCAGAAAAAAAAGGAAACCAGACAATTGGAAGGGCAAAGCACTGCTTTTACCCCTCTGAGGCTGGCTGGGTGGCAGCAGGAGTGGTGTGTGGGACAGCAGGAGGCAGGAGCTAGGGACGAGAAGATTGAGGATGACAGCAGAACCAGAGTGAGAAACGGGTGGCTGGGGCTGAGCAAGGAGGTGCCAGGATCAGGATTAAGGCTGGACACTGGAGGCTGGCAACTAGAGAAGCACAAATCTGTAAGACAGGAGAGGCCACTCTGAGCAGGGCAGAGCAGCTCACGGGGCTGCTTCAGCCAGTTGAGAAGCAGATCAAAAGCTCAAAAGGATACCTTTGCCGGTTACACCATTCAAGTTCTGATGGTCATCAACTGGACAGCTGCAGACTTTGGTTGTTGCACAGTGAGGATGCTGCAAAAATGACATTTCTATTTCTTGTGGACAGTTAAAGGAAAACGAGGCAGCCTGATTTGCCAAGGGGAGGTACAAATTAGTATATATAAAGGTGCTGCAAGTAGGGGACTGGAAAACGGAGATACCCTAAATAGTTAATTACCTGAAAAAACAGAATAGGTGTTAATTACGAGAATGATTTATCTCTATTTGGCAGCAAGGTTCCTGTTTACCTATCTATACAGTAATGTGTGCATGGCACGGTAGTTCAAAGAGCAGTGGAGTGATACAGAAATCAGGGAGATGACAGTCTTATCCAGAGTTTCATCTGCATGGGAATTAAAACTGAGTGAATAAACAGAAGAAGTGATTATCCAAGAAACATGTGAAATACAGAAGATCAAAGGGTGAATTTAACAAGGGATTATAGGCAGTTGCAGTTAACAAGGTCTAGTTACTGAACGGCAGTAAGAAAACCGGTTTGGATTGCCAGCTGGTGTAAACTGTCACTGCTTGAGTTATTTCCTTTGAATAGCACCAGTTTATACTATCTAAGAGTCTTATCCCTCACCAAGAACAGGAAAGAAGGTAAAACACTATGCGACATCAGCTTATGTAAGGAGAAGTCAAGAAGGCCGCATGTGGATGTGTTTTAAGCACATCTCCATTTTGTAAGAGGGTGAGGTCGGCAGTCACAGGAAGAGACGAAACAGGGAGTGGGGAAAGGCCCACTCAGGCGTCACGCAAGAGACGCCCACGAGTTGTGTCGTTTTGGAGGCTGGTACATCTTTCAGGAGGGATGGTGGGATTAAAGGCAGACCACGGCGCAGCCAAACTTCGCAGCAGAAACTGAGACCCCTGAGCTGGCACCAAGCCAAATGGGCTCCAGCATGAATGCAGCTGCATCTGTGGCATGGCACCCTTGCTACCTAGCCCTGCTGGGAGGTGGACACGATCAGCCCATTTAGAAGCACCACGCAACCATGGCTGTGCTTCTGTGAGCCAAGCTTGGTCTTTTTTAGAACAGGAATTGCTTCACCCAGTACAGCATCGTCCATTAACTAGGCATTTAAGAGTCTCTTCCTTTGCTGGGGGGAACACCCATGCATGCAGTCTTCAATTGCCAAAAATTATTTTCACCATGATGGAAAGTAAGGAGCAAGAAAACTCTGCAGGAGGGAAACAGCTGCTGTTCCTGTCCTTCCTCTCACANCAACTTTCCATGTGTGTCATTACTTTTCAAAATAAAAGTTTTACATGTTTAACAGTAAGATTTTCTATATTCTGTGTTTGAAAAGGACTTCTATACACTATAATCCAAGAGTAATTTGCACTTAATTCAGCAAGAAATGTGCAAGCATCCTCAAGGTTTCAAGGTTCTTCTCACCAGCATGGAGAAGGAGCCTGTCCCAAACACCAGCCCTACGACCAGAGCTCCACCCAAGGCCGTGCAGCGAGGGACGACAGAGCCGCGTCTGGTTTGTCCGGAGGTTATTCCTGAACGCTGCCAGAGCTGCCGCCGTCGCCCCACGCTGTGCCGCCAGCTGGGGCGAAGCGCCGCCGGNCGAGAAGATTGAGGATGACAGCAGAACCAGAGTGAGAAACGGGTGGCTGGGGCTGAGCAAGGAGGTGCCAGGATCAGGATTAAGGCTGGACACTGGAGGCTGGCAACTAGAGAAGCACAAATCTGTAAGACAGGAGAGGCCACTCTGAGCAGGGCAGAGCAGCTCACGGGGCTGCTTCAGCCAGTTGAGAAGCAGATCAAAAGCTCAAAAGGATACCTTTGCCGGTTACACCATTCAAGTTCTGATGGTCATCAACTGGACAGCTG
This sequence comes from Scopus umbretta, assembly GCA_013400535.1. Classification (NCBI taxonomy): domain Eukaryota; kingdom Metazoa; phylum Chordata; class Aves; order Pelecaniformes; family Scopidae; genus Scopus; species Scopus umbretta. The sequence goes on along the minus strand of VZTL01024569.1, from coordinate 21,627 downwards.
CAGACTTTGGTTGTTGCACAGTGAGGATGCTGCAAAAATGACATTTCTATTTCTTGTGGACAGTTAAAGGAAAACGAGGCAGCCTGATTTGCCAAGGGGAGGTACAAATTAGTATATATAAAGGTGCTGCAAGTAGGGGACTGGAAAACGGAGATACCCTAAATAGTTAATTACCTGAAAAAACAGAATAGGTGTTAATTACGAGAATGATTTATCTCTATTTGGCAGCAAGGTTCCTGTTTACCTATCTATACAGTAATGTGTGCATGGCACGGTAGTTCAAAGAGCAGTGGAGTGATACAGAAATCAGGGAGATGACAGTCTTATCCAGAGTTTCATCTGCATGGGAATTAAAACTGAGTGAATAAACAGAAGAAGTGATTATCCAAGAAACATGTGAAATACAGAAGATCAAAGGGTGAATTTAACAAGGGATTATAGGCAGTTGCAGTTAACAAGGTCTAGTTACTGAACGGCAGTAAGAAAACCGGTTTGGATTGCCAGCTGGTGTAAACTGTCACTGCTTGAGTTATTTCCTTTGAATAGCACCAGTTTATACTATCTAAGAGTCTTATCCCTCACCAAGAACAGGAAAGAAGGTAAAACACTATGCGACATCAGCTTATGTAAGGAGAAGTCAAGAAGGCCGCATGTGGATGTGTTTTAAGCACATCTCCATTTTGTAAGAGGGTGAGGTCGGCAGTCACAGGAAGAGACGAAACAGGGAGTGGGGAAAGGCCCACTCAGGCGTCACGCAAGAGACGCCCACGAGTTGTGTCGTTTTGGAGGCTGGTACATCTTTCAGGAGGGATGGTGGGATTAAAGGCAGACCACGGCGCAGCCAAACTTCGCAGCAGAAACTGAGACCCCTGAGCTGGCACCAAGCCAAATGGGCTCCAGCATGAATGCAGCTGCATCTGTGGCGTGGCACCCTTGCTACCTAGCCCTGCTGGGAGGTGGACACGATCAGCCCATTTAGAAGCACCACGCAACCATGGCTGTGCTTCTGTGAGCCAAGCTTGGTCTTTTTTAGAACAGGAATTGCTTCACCCAGTACAGCATCGTCCATTAACTAGGCATTTAAGAGTCTCTTCCTTTGCTGGGGGGAACACCCATGCATGCAGTCTTCAATTGCCAAAAATTATTTTCACCATGATGGAAAGTAAGGAGCAAGAAAACTCTGCAGGAGGGAAACAGCTGCTGTTCCTGTCCTTCCTCTCACACCCAAACACCAGCCCTACGACCAGAGCTCCACCCAAGGCCGTGCAGCGAGGGACGACAGAGCCGCGTCTGGTTTGTCCGGAGGTTATTCCTGAACGCTGCCAGAGCTGCCGCCGTCGCCCCACGCTGTGCCGCCAGCTGGGGCGAAGCGCCGCCGGGGCTCTCCGGTCCAGCACGGGCGGTGGGGGAGCTGCCGTGGCCTGGCGTGCGCGAGCCGCCGGGACTCTCTGGTTTCGCTGCACGGGGTTTATTTTTAGCTCTTTTCACCCCATCGCTTTCTCTGGCCATTCTGGCAGCACTTATTTCTCTGTTGAACCCCACGGAACCCTTCCTCTGCGCAGCCACTTCCAGAAAATTCTGGGGCCCCTGTCAGCTGCCTCCAGATTGGCTGGCTGGAGATTGTTAGCTGCCTTGTGACTGGCTGGTTCTGGAACGTGGGTGGGGCTGCCCCCACCTCCTTAAGGGCCTCCTGCGGCCACCCAGGGTCAGTGTGGTTTGGGGAGGGGGGGGAGCTGCTGGGGGCCTCCCTCCTCTGCCTCCCTCCTCTGCCTCCCTCCTCTGCCTCCCTCCTCTGCCTCCCTCCTCTGCCTCCCTCTGTGCAGGACTCCTGGGACAGCGTGGTGCTGTGCAACCTGCTGCAGGGCTCCATCCTAGGGAGTTGAAGATCCCCCCAAAGGAGGTCTAGCAGGACAACACAACTGTGTTGTATCCTTTGTGTACTCTATCTGTTTTATAAGGACCCATTTCATCTCCCTTTTGGTTGCTTATGCCACTTCTAGTGCTGGCTGGAGTATGGTGTTCAGGTGCGAATACTGTACATTGGTTGTTAAGCTCCTATAGCGTATATTACTGGAAAAGAAAACTAAATCATGATAAGAAAAGAAATTTAAAAGGTAGTGATTTATAATGAATTAAATTGTAATTCACTTAATGATTTATAATGAGAGTGATAAAATTAAGAATTAAATAGTAATAAAATAATGAAAAAATAAATAATGTTTAAATAGTAACTAAATAACTTGCCTGCTCCGTTTTACAACATGGCTGGTTTTTGCCAACATAAACTGAGAGGTACAAAACAAGTTAATGAAGGGGAGATTTTGTCCCTGTTGTTGCGTACCATCCGCCTGCACCGCAAAGAGCTGTTGCTTCCCATGAAAAATTCCCATAACAGCACTGTTGGGGCTTGCAGGCGCAAGGCCGTGAGAACAGCAATATGAAAATAATGGCATGAAAAAATGGAAGGGGAAATATTGCAGAGGCTTTGGGAAATACTGCCTCAGCAGCTTCAAAGAAAGGTTATAGCAATGCTAAGTGTTTGCTGTTTGCAGCTCTCAGGTACCCAAGTAACTGTACAGCACAAGTATTAGAGGCACCAAATGGGGTCATATGGGGTGATGAAATTTTTTGAAGAAGTGGTCATGGATCTTAATGGAAACCATGGCTGTACAGACATGCTATAGAGCTCAAGATCCTGAGAGGCATGGGGAAGGCAACAGCAGAGTACAGACCCTGGGGCTCAGGCGAGTAGAATTCCTCATACCAGAGGGAAGTCCATGTTCCAGGAGAATAGTACGTATTACACCTACAGATAAAAATGGAGGAAGAACAATTTGAGGACATACAGACACGTCAGCCTTACTTGAGTTGCTGGGAAAATGAAATAAATCTTCTTGAAGCCACTTCTGAGCAAATGAGTGAGAAAAGGGGGAGCAAGAGTAGTCAATGTGAATTCATTAAGGTTAAATGATGCTTGACCAATCTGATTGGCTTTAGTGCTAAATAAGATGAATCGTTAGAGAAGGTAAGAGCAAGCGATGTTGTCTACATAGACTTTAGTAGGGCTTGTGATACGGTTTCCCACAATAATTCTGTGCTATGCAAAGCACTGCGCGCGCTGGCTGGCTGGCTGGAGAAAGAGACTCTAGCTGGCTGGACAGGGTAAGTGTTCCAGCTGCCTGGCCAGGGCAAGCTGCTCTGGCTGGATGGCTGGGCAAGGTAATCTGGCTGGCTGACTGGCATGAGAGTGTCTGACTGGCCAGCCAGGGTAGATGCTCTGGCTAGCTGGCTGGCATTGAGTGGCTACAGCTGGCCTGCTGGAGAAGGAGACTCCATCTGGCTGGCTAGAGTCGAGAGTCTCTGGCTGGCCGGCTGGTATGAGATGCTCTGGCTAGTCGGCTGGGGCAGATGCTCTGGCTGGCTGGGACTGAGCGGCTCTGGTTGGCTGGATGGTTAAGGTGATCTGGCTGGCTGGGGTGAGACGCTCTATCTGCCTGATACAGGCAAGCATCTCTGGCTGGCCAGCAAGGGTTGAGTGGCCCTAGCTGGCTGGCCAGGGATTGAGGCTCTAGCTGGCTGGACAGAGAAGCATGCTCTGCCTGCCTTGCTGGCTGGGGAGTGACACTCTGGCTGGCTGGCCAGAGAAAGATGCCCTGGCTGTCCAGCCAGGGTTGAGAGTCTCTGGCTGGATGGGCTGGGGCTGAGTCGCGCTGGCTGGAGAAACAGGTTCTGGCTGGCCAGCTGGGGAAAAAGGGCTCTGGCTGGCCAGCTTGAGCTGAGAAGCTCTGGCTAGCTGGCTGGCGTGAACTGCTCTGGCTGTCTGACCAGGTAAGATGATCTGGCTGACTAGCCAGGGAAAGAAGTTCTGCCTGGCTGGCTGGGGTTGAGAGTCTGTGGATGGCCAGCCGACTGGGGCTGAGTGGCGCTGGCTGTCTGGCTGGGGCTGAGAGTCTCTGGCTGGCTAGCTGGAGAAACAGGTGCTGGCCGGCTGGCTGGCTGGGGAGAGCTGCTCTGGCTGGCTGTGGGTCAGCTCTCCGTTCTGGAGCAGGGCAATGCTGGGTGGTTTGAATGGAATTACTTTCGGTGACCTAGCAAGATGTGATAATTTGTCCAAATGAAATGACAGTTCAAACGCTGTGGTAATTAAAATAAAATATTAATAACTAAAGAAAATAAAAGTATAGAAGTAAGAATTGTCTCTGACCATTTTTTTTTTCCTGTGCTGGATTTTTTTTGTCATATTTATGCAATTTTCTTAGTTAATGCTCCAGAGTTTAACTATGTATTAATTGTCATTAAATTAACAGCCCTTTTTGACAAGGAAGACAATAGTAATATTTTTGCTCTCTGGAATTATTCCCATATGTTACTGAACTATCTAATCAGCAACCTTTTAAATATATACAGTTTAATAAACCAATTGAAGGAAAAGTTGTGAATGGCTATTTCTGGAGCTGTGAACTCAGTTCTAGGTTGTACAATTCTGGATGCTAAAAGACACAAACCCCTGGGCACAGTAATTGCAAGTGGAGGTGGAAGAAGTCCTGAATCTCATCTGACAGGCGGGCAGCTACTCCAAATTTTCTTCTTCAACTGCAGTGAATCCCTTGTCTGGCCCCCTGTGTCTTCTGTAGTGGCATACAGTTTACCAGGATTTTCTGCAGCATGGCCAACTGAGTCATTCTCCTCCCTTGAGTTACCGTTGTAATGCCACTGAGTGTCTTTTACAATCTGGTTTAAAAACAAAAATAAATTGTACCAAGGAAGTTTCTAGAGCTTTTATCTCCATAACTGTTTTGATAGCTTGGATTTTTTTTTTTCATTCTATTTAAACAAAGTCTTGTTAATTGGAGGCAAGATTGTTATTTCTTACCCAACAGAAAGAAGTATCATTGCTTCCACCAAAATTTTGTGTAATGAAAAACTATGGTCACACCTGCACACTGTTACTTGCACAGCCTCTGCCTGTATTCTTTTTCTAGGAGTGCACAGAGCAATTTTCTACTCCTTCCACATGGATTGCAATGATGAAATAATTCAATTACTTCACTGAAAAGGTTATCAAGCATTAGAACAGGCTGCCCAGGGAAGTGGTTGAGTCACCATCCCCGGAGGTATTTAAAAGATGTGCATATGTGGCACTTAGGGTATAGTTTGGTGGGACTTGGAAGTGTTAAGTTTACAGTTGGACTCCAACCTAAATGATTCTATGATTCTATCATTCTTGCTGTGTTGTAGGATCTTCTCTAGTTTGCCCACACTGGATCTAATGAGCCATACTGAGAACACTGCTTCATATTTAGTAGTAACAAAACCGATGCTGATCATCACCACCTTCTTACTTGACATAGGATCTACTGACAGGGATATCTTAGGATGAGGTGTTTGGGGAATGAATCATGTGGTCAGGCTGCACTGAAGCTGTGACCTCCAAATCTTTGTGCTCTTTGGCTGCATGCTTATTTTCCATTTGTACGTATGTATTTGGTGTCTCCATCTCAGTCCTTCTGAGTGAATTTCTTACCTTGATTTGAGATAACTTTTGAAGTCTCATAACTTTCTCGAAAATCACAGTTCCTCCCCTGCTGATTTTATGCATTCTTTCCCTTTTGTCATCCAAGACAAAAGATACAACGTGCAAGATTGAATAGGGTCCTCCTCTGACAGATCCTCTCAGCTAACCACATTTTTTCCCTCAACTATCCTAATGAGGATGCATGCTTAGCAATTCCCCAGGTACCCCCGCTTCACGTATTTCAATTCATGTGCCATAGTTCTGCTTCCCCAGTCCTCTAGGAAATCTCTGAAGGTGATTCAGAAATGATTTTGGCTAGTTTCCAAAGTACTTGAGTAAATTTCATCAGGTTCTGCTAACTTGAATATGTTTAATTCACTAAAATATTCTTTAACCTGCTCTTCCCTTCTTTAAACCTATGTTTTGTTTCTTTTTTTTCTCCTGCATTGTGTTAAAATTAATCCTAATATCCAGGTAAGTATCTGAAAGCAGCTGTATAGAAAAGACAGCAAAATGCTGCTACAGACTTCAGCCCCTGGGTCTCCTTCCCTTCCCTTTGCTCCCTGGCATCCATTGCTGCTGGGAGATGCCTCTGGTGGCTGCCTGTGCCCTGCACCTGATTATGGGATCCTGAACTTTGGTATTGAGGACCATTAGTCTTCTTGGCCTGTGCTTCTCCGTTGTCTCCTTTAGAATCTTCCAGAAAACAGGAGGTCTCTGACCTCCAGAGTTAGAGTAAGAGGGTAGCGCGAAGTCCGAGCACGTGGAAGATGTATACTGTGAGTGTTAGCATTGCTCTTCATCATGACAGAGGCCCCAGTCAGCCATCTTACAGGTGGATATCATGGTCGGAAGCCAAGGGTGCTCTGCTCTAAAAGCCTTTTGGCAGCCCTTGCCTGTTGATTCTCTCACCAGTATGGACTAGGCTTCTCTTTTGTGGATATGAAAACCCTTAATATGATAATAACTGGTGAGCGATCCCCTGTCCCACTAAGGGGAAAGGGGGGAGCAAGCAGCTGGGTGGGAGTTTGGCTGCTGGCCGGAACCAGCCCACCGCACTGTATTAAACACAGCATCGCTACAAAATGCAGAATGCAATGAAATCCAAATGGGAAATGAAAAAAAAAACCAACAACCCACAACAGCAAGGAAGGATATGTCCCTTGTCGGTCAGGCCGACTGAGTGCTGCACATTGGCAAATTGGCTTTATTTATCCCAGCCATCTGTACAAAGGAAGTCTGCTTCAAATATTGGCTCTACTGAAGGAAGAACAGGAACGAGCAAGGAAAATATATTTGCATCACCGAATGTGATCAGTGGTTTGGCACAGAACAATTTATTATTTGTTAATGATTTTTATATCCTTGGTTTAGCCAAAAGGATTATGTCACGCTTTGATGCATGCTATCAAAGTGATGCACAGTATCAAAGTAACTATACCATTAGCAAGAATTTACAAACTGTGTCAACACTGGTAAAGGTTTGGACAGTATCCAGCGTACAAAAACCATTCTCAGTACTCATCCAGCAGTAATTTCAGAGATGGCCGTAACAATCTTTTGATCAAATCATTACACATGGAGTAATATAATTTTCTTTTCAGTGGTTTCCCACAAACATTTCTTTGCTCTTCTGGTTAAGACAGTGCTGAACATACCAAACTAATGGAAACAATTAGGAACTTAGCTAATCATTATTTTGGCCATTTTATGGGAACCGTGAATATATTCTTGGTCGGTACTGTTATTCATCCACACGAACAAGGACAACCATTTACACATCAAAGTACTTTTTGGAAATCACAACAATAACAGCTCTATGGTGAGAATGACTTGTGCTATGAATGAAGGAGGTAAAGGGATGGGGAAAAAAAAAAAACGAAACAGAGAAAATAATGGGTAGGCATAGTGAGAAATAAAAATACTCTTCTATAAAACTACACTGATTTTCTCACTAGACCATATGCACTTTTGCCTCATTAGAACATTCAGAGTTAATAGTCAAAGTTAAAAATAAAATAACAGGATAACATAGTAAGTAAATTGTTCCAAATAGTAACTCTAGAGCAGCCAAATGGAAAGGTGGGGAGTTCTTTCAGTGGTGAGTCAGTTTTGCTGCTGAAAAAATAGCCCAACTTTTTCCATGGCATTTATCTAATGGCAGAGTGTATTTGATATTCCTACATGTATTGTTGAGTAATAGAAGAAGCAACATACAGTAAAGTAACTTAAGAACTAATGAGCTTGAATCTTCTGTTCAAGTTCAAATTCCAAGAATAGCTATATTTCCTTTCCTCTCAATGGTATGTGAAGAGTGGTGCCTCTAAGAAAGGTACAACAAAATCTGTATTATATTACCTGATTACAAAAATACCTTTTGTAGCTTAACTTCTGTATTCTTCAGCTTTAAATTGTATTTTTCTTGTAAGAAACATGAATTTTCAGCTGGATGAGGAATGAAAAACAGAGGCTATAAAATTCAGAAGCTGAAGTCTATTGTACTTCTGCTTTAGTATATATATCAAGGTCAATTGAAGTAGTCAACTAAGTCAGATGCTCATAAAATTTGTGAAGGGTTGGAGAACTGAAGAATGGTCTTAAGGTTAGAAAAGTTAGGAGCCTGCTATCTTCTGACCCTATCCATTATGTCAAGACCACTTTGAATTCTAGCACTGTCTTCTGGTACATTTGGAGCCCCTCCTGATTTGGTATTACCTACAAATTTTATAAGGCCCAGCTGATGGAGATGGGAAAATGATGGTTCTTTAAAACTTACTTGTGCTTACCCTGGAACAAAGGTGCCAAGTCGGATACTTAATGCTGGTTGTCCTGTAGCCATAATTGTTTCTAGAGTATGGCTAGATATGAGAGAGGCAAAGTTGTAGGAAGAAAGCAAGCCTTCTGTAGACTTCCCAAGTGAAACAGGAAATATGATGGAGTTGTCTGGTTTGCAGGCTCCAGAGCTTATTTGGTTTTTGCACAAGTCATGTCAGCCTATCTTGTAAAAGATCTTTCCCTCAAAAGCCTTTCTTCATCCCCCTCTTCCTAAGGCAGGAATAGCCTCTCGGTCAAAGTGCAGCTCTAAGTTCACATACAGAAGCACACAGAGCCCTTTTCTGCAAAGGTAGAGGAGCTGCCACTCCATTTCCTATCCATTTTCTACCTCTACAACTCTTCAACTTCTAAGACCTCTTCTGCATATTACATTTTCTGCTTCATGTCCTTCTTTTCCTCTCATCTTTTTTTGGTGCCTCAAGATTCCCTCAGCACTTTTTCCTGTCTTCTGCCAACATCAAATCCGTCTTCCTGTCACCTTTTTTCCTCCTGTGCTTTTCAAATTGTCGTAATTTTTTCCCCTTATTCTAGAAAAAATATTTAATTTTACATGATGTAGAAAGAAAGGCTGAAAGAACTGTATTTGTTCAACCCTGAGAAGACCAAGCAGGAGATCTAATTGCTCTCTCTGGATACCTAATAGGTAAAAATTGAACTAAAGTATTCCCAGAGGTGCCCAGAAAAAGGACAACAGATGCTAGCAGAAGCAGGGAAAACTGAGGTTAGGTGTAATGAAAAAATTATTCACAATGACAGTGGGTCAGACACCAGTACAGGTGGTCAGGGAGGCTGTGGAATCACCAGCCATGGTGATATATGAAACCCATCTGGACAAAGAAAGCTCAGAGTAACATGGCTTAGCTTTGACATTACGCCTGCTTTGAACAGGGGGTTGGACCTCAAGTCCTACAGAGAGAGGTTCCTTCCAACCTAAATAACTTCTTGATTCTATATCTTTAAGACATAAGTTATGTCAGAGGCCACACAAACAGTGCATGATAAAAAAAGCCTTTTTCCAAGGCACCCTGTTTACTGTGTCAGTTGACGGTAGGGAAATAGTGACCACCATCTTACTCTTTTCAACTTTAATAGTGATGGGAAGTGAAGGTTATTTTGAATAAAAGACAATTAATCAACTGAAAACATTTCTTTTTACATGAAAAGAAAGAAACAAACCAAAATCACCAAATCCTAATATATTTAGGTTCCTAATAAAATTGAAAATTTTAGAATGTCATATTGCTCTCAGCCCAAATAGCCACAAGTATCTTCTACAGGATACTCCACTGCTTTCCTTTTAAAATGCTTATACCACATAATAGCATGATTATCCTCTGTTTACTGCACATGCTACGGTAAAGCCATTACAAAATTTCTAAGTAAGCTTTACAAAGCATTTCCAAGCATCTTTCCCCAATCATACTATGCTTCTTCAACACACCCATGTATGAGTGTACTTGTCTGAAAAAAAAAGAAAAGAAAAAATAGCTTTAAAAACTAAAGAAAATACTGCCATAGGAAAACTGTCCCTTCGGAAAACTTGAAACCCAGTATCATCCCAAAATGTGCATATATCCCATGAAAGTATTCCATGCTTTCTAAGTATCTCATGCCATATCCAACAGCATCTGCCTGAGAGCATTTTTTTTTTCTTCATCTCCTGCTACTTTGGATTATCAGGAGCAAACCATGCCTTAAGAGGACGTCTGCAGTTCCTCTTAAGTACTTCTGCTAAAATGAGGCTTTTCAGACTTTAGCTACTCCAGACTTCGATATCAAGTCATAATTTTGTTCCTCCTTGAAAGGTGTATAAAATATCCTGATACTCGGAAAACAATATTTAACATTGCAGTATTTTTCATTTTCATACATATTTTGTAACCTCCTCAGCTTTACTAACCAAAAGTGGTGCTCCAAAACAGAAAATAAATTTGAGATACAATGCTTATAAGTTTTTCATTATATTGGATTCAAATCTGCAGCTATGTTCCAGCTATTTGCTACCTTTTGTCTCCATTGCTTCAATACGTACATAAGACATCCATATGCTGGAAGAAGACTTAGCTGTAAAAAGTAGCCCATTTGCTTGGAAACGTATTCACCTTGGGTATGTTGTTCTATTGTCCATGTTCTCCACTGTCTGAATCAAATCCCCTAATAGCTGGAGGAGCATCGTCTCTTCCTTTCCATGAGGCTTCACATGAGATGAGACTGGCTGAACTACAGGAAAGAATGAAAAACAAGGGAGAGAGAGCCTTCAAAGGAGATGGACTCTGGCACTCAGCCCCACAGATTGCACTGCTCTCAGGGCTGAACACAAATCTAGTTTTTCGCTGCACCAGTACTTTTCCACCCCTGCAATTAGTAAAACCCTAGCCAAAGTAAAATCCAACCACTTGATTAAAAAGAAAACAAACAATTTCTCTATAATTTGAATGAAGAACCTGGTTTGTTTGGGAGGAACCAGACTCGAAGTAGACATGTATGTAGTATAATGATGTTACCTTGTATCTCAGATCAACAAATAGTGGAAAATCAAGAAGGAGGGAAAGGGATACAGAATTTCACCTTCTCTTGGGGCTGGGTATAACAAAAAAGTTGTCTTTCTCTTCAGCTCCATTGACCACAGACTTCAAAGTATTTCCATTAGTTCTTCCATGATGTATGCAGCTATGGTTCCATTCCTCACTTGTTTCCCTCCCTCCTCCAAGATTTCAGCTCCCTGTTGCTCAGAATATCCTTTCCTAGGGAGCGCCACAGGCTGCAAGTTTGTCTCTGCTGCAGCTGCTTCTGGATCCTGAACAGCTTTAAGAACTAGAGCTCTGAATTCTCTGTTGGTAACTATTTGAAGAAACAGAGCTGAGCTACCTCTACCTAAAAGAAGTAGTTTACTGGCTTAATACCATTTATCAATGCAAACTATCATCAACTGTTAAGGATAGATGCCACATACGGAAACAAAGCTGAGTAGTGCTTTGGCAGAACTGTTGCCTCATATAGGAATAATGATAACATAGAAGCAATGCAGGTCATTTCTGTAAACAGTAATTGCTGTTGAAAGGCAACGTAAAGGAATATCTGCATAGCTTTGTCTTATTTGTAGACTGTACAAAATGAAGATTCCACTGGAGTGGTGGAGAATCTTTTCACATATACATAAAAGGATGGCAAAACTCCAAAACACAGAAGCTAGCTGTGCAAAATAGTAATAACATGGCAATAGCTCTAAGAAATGAGTGGATAATTGGGAGAAACAGTTCCAAGCTTCCATCCTTTTCCCACTTGATATGCCTGAAGGCTTTTCTATCTACTCAAGAGTTTCCCAAACAACCGTCTTCTTCTTACAATATGGTAGCTTGGAAGACGGCACATGTAAAAGAAACTTTCATTTATTAATGCATTCACAGCAAGATGAGAGCATGCTCATGGGTTCAGGATAATGTGATTTGACATGATAAAGTACAGTTTCAGGCCCTTCACTGGGAAAAGCTGGCTAGAGCCTAGTTATGCAGGTGCAAAGGTGACCTGAGAAACAGCACATGCAACGGGACTGGTTAGCACAATGGCCAAGGTCAAAAACAGTGCAGTTGCACACACCACAGACAAGTGAGATTCATCATATGGTCTGGGAACTTGGGACTCTGTGATAATAGGAAACTGATTCACTTTAATGAGGTGGATGTAAATATCAACTCCTTTGCACCACTGTATATCTTATCACGAAAAGATTCCAGCTGAGTTGAGTGGAATAATTCCTTTGACAAGCTGCAGGTGTTGGGCCTGGCATGTATTCTCTGACTGCTTGGGGTTGCTTTACCCTGGTTGTCTACAGTAGATCTTACAATATAAATGATTTAATTTTTCAGTGGGAAAAAATCCCACCCCAACATGGGGCTGAAATGTCTTCTATCATCCAATGAAAGGAAAGGATAAAACATACAGTACACAGAGCCGCTTTATATGATTATAGCAACTTGAGTTCTGAAAGAAAGGAGGCTCAGAAGAGATTTCTTTTCCTTCCCAGATAGAGCTTTTGTGAAACATTGTCCTAAACAAATAAAAGATTTTTGCTCAAATGATCTACCTTGCTGTTTTCCTTTCCTTTGAAGAATCCTGTGGTACAATAGGCAACCCATCAGGAATAATTAGATTATACGGCGGCATCCATGGAAACAATACAGCTTTTGAAAAGAACTCCTACAGAAGATCTTAGAAATCACATCTATTATGGATATCTTTTACTGTTTCAAAGACGGCACAGCTCCAAATTATGGGAACTAACAGTGGGGCAAAACCTGACTGCTCTATGCTTTGTCCCTTTGTCAATAATTATTACTACACGAAACAGTCAAGTAGTCATTGTACTGAAAAGAACAATTGTGTGACAGGAAGAAATTGGCCGTGTTTTATTCCAAGTTTTGGGAATCAGTAATGAAAGCCACAAGTATTTTATACAGTATGTCTAGTAAACTCACACCTTTTACATTCTTCAGCTTTTCTCTAAGAGGGCATTTATGAATGTCTCAAAAACAAGAAGGAAGAGGTATCAGACAAAGGTATCTACATTTTTGGGCCTGATTTATAGAAAGAAGAAACTGCAGATCTATTTGGCTTTACTGTGGACATTTTTGTGACCTAGCATACCTTATCTGTTGCAATGTGTTAATGATTTCAAAGCTGGAACTCTCTTAAAGTTTATTAAATTGGAACGAAAAATAGAATGGATTTGTACTATAGAAAACAGAGGAGAAAGATACTGGTTCTGTTTTTCAATAATAGATTTTGAAACTGTAGAGGAAGCAAAGACGTTTGACCTGATGATCCCTGCTACACAGTCTTGTGTTTCTCTCCAGAACAGGTCCAGAGGCAGCAGTACAAGATTCTCTCAGATACCCTCTATTTTTATACCTTAACTGGTGGATTAGAATTTTGAAGGTGAGACAATTTAAAAAATCATCCATTAGACCCATTAAGTCTCTGTATACACTGGGCTAAGCCATGTNATCATCATCATCATCATCGTAATTATTATTTTAACAGCATCTATCCATAACACAGTGCAGATGTGCCCCCGTCCCCCCCCTTTTTTTTTAATAATCCAGTATAAGGTGGCAGCACATAAAACCAATACTCTGTTCAATGTACTTTTCTAGCAATAGTGGTTTTGGTCAGGAATGGGATTTTCTTCTTGTTCACATGGTTATTTGGTGTGCGCCTTTCCACTCCATTTCATTAAAAAAAATCTTTCCTGGAACCAGCAGAGTAGAATATGGAGGTTGCAGCCTTGCAAAGCACAGTGTCCACAGTAGCAGTATAAGCAGACTGTCAGGGATCACTTCTATTTCCAATAAACTCAAGACCTGAGTCACAGAAGTGCTAGCCAGCCACAGTTCCCACTGAATACATCTGCAGCTCTGACATTAAATCCGTAACTACTATCACCATTCTGGGCAACGTGATTGCTTTTGAAAGATTACTGGGTAAAGTGCAGGTTGTACAGAAAGACCAGTGGTATTGCCTTAGATATTATCCTCCTAAAGACACTCTTCCTGTTGAATTAGAAAGAAATCTCTTTCCAAATTCCACTTACCATGAAAATGGAGAATTATGGAAACCATGGGGGCCTAAAAGGAACAGCAAAGCCAAAGCAGAACAAATACATCAAAACCTTAGAAGCTAGGTAAAACGCAGGACTATGTTAAGGTAACACTGGGAACAAATTTCTTTAATTAAAAAATGTTGTTCGTTGTAGTACACACGGTTTCCACTGAGGTGTGCTAGCTCTCCAAATATCATCCAGGCCTTCTCTTAAGCAACTAAATGTGCTGTTATATCCTCAACAATGTCCACTACCGTGTCTGGGATTGCTAACCCTTTCATGCAACCATTTTATACACAGCATGTTTTCAGGCACGAACAGCAAAATACCGTAGAGGAAATCTGCTAAAACAAAAGACGATTTCTCTATTTTTAAACAAGACAGCGCAATTAGTTCCTGTCTGAAACTAGCCATCTTTGTGAAGGGAGTGACATGGATATTAGCTTTGAATTCATCAAAATCAATGTGTATGTTATTCTGGGAGAATTCTGGGCAGTCTTAACAGTGTGCAAGAGGAGTTTTTCATGCTGTTTTGACATTTGTCTGCTTCCAGGAGCCATTGTGTGATGTTGTACCATCATTATTGCTACTACCATAAATGTAAGCTCCTTTTCCTTTTACATCAGTCTGATTTCTCTATTATTCAGACCTTTTTAAACCCCAAGGATGCTCAAGCACACCTATTGATATCTGAAAAAAACAGATAACACAGTGGGGCATTTTTAAATAAGCCACATGAACAGGAAAGGAACAGAGATCCAAAGGTTTAAGAAAGGTGAATCTGGGGAAGGGGGGAGGGAATTTCACTTTGTCAGCTTTTTGTTACTTGCAGATCCTTAAAAACAGATTACCTGTGATTTTCAGAAGAGTTTATTCTATTTCAAGGGAATAATGACACAATAATTTTCAGCCTACAGGTAATCACTTTAAATTGCCACAAGGTGATTGCTGTGATAGCTTTCCTTAGCACAAAGCTCATGGACTCTTAGTGTTGCCAATATGGAATATACATTTATTGGTCCGTCATCAACAAGATATGTGTTCCCCCAAGAGACTGGCAGATCTTTAAAAGTGGCTTCAGTATGAAATATAAAAAAAAAGGGCAGAAAGGACTTAAGAATGTGGGTGGAACTAATTGAATCTTAGAGTAATGTAACTATTAACATGAAGGTTGTCCTGAAAAATAACACTGTACTGTCCCAAAGCATTACTTAAACAATCAGGAAGGATTCACTTGACCTAATATTATACACCTACAGCGTGGGTATCTGAAGTCCCGTATGTACTGAATGGAGAGAAATAAGCACACTTCAACTAACCCACCATAGGTATTTGCCTTACAATGAGAGGAAGTGTCTTCCTCTCTATTGACTAGCAAAGGAAACCTAGGAGACTAGCTCACCTGTAGACATCTTGCATTTTATGAGATGGGTGACTCTCAGGGTGTCCATATTTCCCTGGACTGAAAAAAAAACACCCAAAACCCAAATGCAAAGGATGACAGATAGATCTTTCCCTTCCATTAAGCAAAATAACATCTATGAGACAGGCTTAGTTGGCCAGACTTGTCCCTCAAGAAGCCTAGGAAGGGTTATGCTAATTTATACTTTTCCCTTCCTGTACTGTATTGCAGCATAAGAGCTCTGCTTACAGAAAAGGCAGCATGGTCAAAGTACCCTTTCAATTAATCAGTCATGAGTTTGGTGGGCTGCCCATGATGGTGGGGTGCTCCAATCTGGAGCTTGTGTTGAGAAGCTCCTCAGATCATATCGACACTGGTAGCCCAAAAATATATAAGCAGCACAGCTTTCTAGGGCAAACTAAAAAAAAAAACAAAACCAACAAAACCAATGTTGTCACCTTCCTCACTAAATGGCAAATCAACAGCCCCCTATAATATAATCTTAGACACAGCCAGGACATTCCTCTAGCAGGAAATAAGCCTCCAATTAATTTTGCCAGTTTAGGGAACTGCATTCAGAGTACTGCTGAAGTATCACAGAGCTAGAGCGTGTCATGAGCACATGACAAAGATGTCATCTGGAAGACAGGAGATCCAAAAGGATCACTTTCATATGACAATTTGATTTGTAGGTTGAGATGCCAAAATAAACAGATTCAGACTTTTACATTTGCATTGCATTTTGATGGCTCTACAACAGAGCTTGTCAATAATTTTTTTCTAACTGAGGTCTGCTGGTGATTTTACCGAGATCTGTTCAGTGAGAACCTCCAGCTTTCTATCCTCAAAGCTGGAAACTGAAGTAGCACACTCTAGCTGCTCTTCAAAAGACTGAAAATGATAGATCTCCTATTGCACCGTAAGAGACATAGGAGGACTTCGATCCTGAATCTGTCTTTTAAACAGCCCTGTCTTCAAATAAAACCTCGTAAAGACTTGAAAACATGCATTTGAGAGATGGACACTAAGTCAAACAGGGGCATGTCAATCCAGAGAATGAGCGGAAAAGTGAGGTTTGCCAAAGGGTTACACATTTATTAGATGAAATTATGTTACAGTAAATATGAGAAGAGCCAAAAGAGGAGAAATTATGGGCTCTTGCAGCACTTTTAGAGGGAAAATGGTCACTGCTGAGTTCATAATTTGCATAGATTATTATACAGCTAGTCAGTGTTTCAGCACAACAGGGAGCTTGCAGGAAATCATGCACAACCTTTGCCGGCTACAGCTCTAAAGAGCCAGGAGGTTGGGTCAATGCCTTTCAGTGTAGAAGCACAATGATTTGTTCAAAGTGCTTTTGCTACCAATAAAGCAAAGCTACTGGCGATGGAAATAATTGAGTTTCCAGATTTACCCAGCTCTGCTCAGACAAGTGAAGAAATGCATGTGTTGGGAACTCCACTGGTCAAGAGAGCACACATTTCCATGTGCCTTTAGAGCACTCTTTCAGCAAATCCAGTATTGGCAGGCTGTTGGCATACCAGGAATGTCAGGCTTTAGCCAGAATAAAGTAAGCAATTTCTAGGGCAACAGGCTTCAGGGAGTGGCAGAATGGCCAGCCTTTATTGCCAGAGACATGATGCTAGGAAAAGTAGCAGCAGCCATGGTATGGGACAGCAGTAGTCCCTCCTATGAACAAAGTCCCCTAGGACTTTGCTAACCCTCTCATCTCACTAAGTGCTAAATGGGCAGCAAATCTGGATCTTCAGGGCTCTCCTCAGCACGCTGTTACATCACTACACTTTTCATTCACTCTTTTTCCTTTGGTAAAAGCAACCCTATTCCAGCCTGCCCTGAGTTCCTCATAGCCGGGGCAACAAAACTTTTATCAGTTTTTGCTGTTCTCTGAGGAAGTAATGTTTATCCTCTGCAAAAGCAGTCAGAGAATCTTACTGACTTTCCTTAGGAGTGGTGGGTTGAAGGGAGACAGGATAGAAACAGAAATATTTTTAAAAGAGGGGGAAAAGTGCCAATATTGTAAGAGGGTCATTTTGATGCCTGGCCATTCACCTGATGTCTCAAAGACAGATACCTCGAGTAACCAAATATTTAACCCAGTTTTCAGTCCTCTTTGGACAGATTGTCACTGCTAAAAGGATTCTTGATTATCAAACAAATCTGAGCACCAAAATAATCACTTCTACACATGTAAAAGATGCTCCACTAAGGCTACCTATATCTGCTTGGAATCTTTCAGAACAGCCAGTGGAGTTAAATATTAAATGAAATCTAAAACATGGCTTTCTTATTATTTGTTTCTTTATGCCATATAATAAATGCCTAAAAGACTTATTTAAAACAGCATTGAAGAGTGCCTGGAACCAAAACTTTGGCTGAGTCTCTTTATATAGACAGCAGGAAACTACAAACTTGAAATCAACCTTGAACTTTCTGAAAGATCTGGAACATTCAAACTGATGATTTTGATTCAGATCCATGTGTAATCGTAAGGTCAATGTTTGATTGTGGTGTGTGTGGGTTTTTTGTTATATTTTTGTGAGTGATTGGTAACACAATGATAATAACGTTTGCCATATACTGAATGTTTTTTATTGCATTTCAGTCTATTGTTAGAGAAGGAACATTATCAATAGATAATGTTGACTATTATCAAACTTTCCTCTTTTTTTTGAGATAACAAAATTGTGCACTTTTATCCTTTTTGAGGTGTGAGTGCAGTATAGAGTGCATGAGAAAAAAGAACATTTACCTGTTGGCAGAGGAATTATAGACAAAGGGTTAATTTTGCCAATGAACTATTAATTCCTTTTGCCTTCCACTTTCCTTCCTTGTTCTTTAAACTCCCTCCACCTCTAACAGCAGACTAGGCAGACAGTTTGTTTCCCTGGCTGTTGCCAAAGAAAGTCAGCTGGAGAAGTCATTTCTAGAGATATAGGTATATGTTCTTCATGTTAACATGTAAATCTTATTTTCTGTCACCCAGCCAGATACCAATCAGAGAAGATCTTTTACATCACCCAAATTCTTATTCTTTTGCATTATCCAAATTCTTATTTTGTAGACCAATGTGAGTTCCTACAGTTATGTTCAGCAGCATACAAAAAGCCAAGGGGATCTGAGGTTGTTTCTTCACATCACTAGTAATCTCAGCAGGCTAAGTAGTCACAGACCAGATTTTCCTGGGTCTAATGTCTAGATTTTAAGAGAATACACTACAGTATCAAAACTTAGATGTGAGAACAATTGGAAATGCCATTGTTATGAGAAAACCAAGTAAAAACAGATCTACAAATGGAAAAAAAGAAAGTTCTTAATTTCCAGCAGATTCCAGTTTGTGAATTTCTTAACTCATGCCTAGTGCAAGGAAGGAGTCATGGCTATCCCTAATGCTAATTGTCACTGTTGGTTTTCCTAGCTTTTACATGAGCAAAGGTCTGAGTGGTGAGAAGTTATAAAGCAGAAGAATGGCTAGAATACTAGATGGCATAGGTGAATGTAACCATGCATCTGAGGTTGCAGAGAAAATCAGAACATTAAAATATGACCCTGATAGTCTGTTCTGTGTTGCACCCTGTGCTGACTGAAGCAGGGAGTGTGGGATTGGAAACTAAAATTAATGTATCAAATATATGCATCCTTTCCCTAATTACAGAACCTTACCCTCATCTTAAATCTAAATGTTGATGGTATTTTAAAGGATTTGACTATTTATACAGATGTCTGATCCTGCATGATGATGAATTCCATTACACCACCTTGGTTTTGGTAGAAGTGGGAGAAAAGACATCACCTTTATGGGATTGAAGCCTGAAGGCATAGGGAGCTTATTTTTAAATCTTCGAGTCTGTAGAAATGTCACAGTAACATCCAGTCTGCAAAACATAAGAGAAGCTGAAGCCTGGCTGACCTACATCAGATTAAGCAGTTCCAAAAGATTGTTCATTGGACAGAGAAAGATACAAGAGCAGAACGACTCCCAGTGAAAAAAAGAATGATGAGCACATGAAAAAGATACCTGAACACATTATTCATTTAAAAAGGAAGCAAAACCAAAGCAAAGACAGTTAATATCAGAAAAACAACACAGAAGATTCAACAGAGCCTCAGTAAAACAAGATACTGTGGGCTAAGGAGGAACATTAAGCAAGACCATGGAGGCTCTTGGTTTCCTGAATAGAATCCTCATCTCTTGGGTCATTTGCCTCTTCATAAATTTGAGCTAGGTAATAGTAGTGCTGTCCTCAAAGCTAAGGGGGCTGGAGTGTAATTAAAAGTGAGTTCCATTAGGAGCATCTCAGAAAATTAGGGACCTACATTTAAAAGGAAGTTTCATTTCAAGAAAAGCCTCTTGCTTTGTAATAAATGAAAACAGTGGTGTTATTCAGAGTGCTAAATTTCCTCCTAGGAATATTTCAAGAGAATAACAGTAATACTCATCCTGTAAAACATGAATTGCACATATGGATGTGTTTGAGGAAGACTTAATTTTATATCATTTACACAAGCAAAATAAAGACAAGTACATGTGCTTGAGTTTCTTCTAAAACTGTAATACATCATGACCTGCACATGTAAAAAAGGGATAACTACAGGATTCCACCAGACTACCTATTTCTTGTGCCCCTGGAAAGTCAGACCCATACATCCCATCCGGAATCTGATTCCGATCTCGTATAAGTAAGGGTCCATATATATGTGAACCGGTTGACTGTTTCTTTATTATATGCCAGTGTTAAATTGAATAGCTTGGGAAGACATTTAAGAGT
Organism: Scopus umbretta; assembly: GCA_013400535.1. Lineage (NCBI taxonomy): Eukaryota > Metazoa > Chordata > Aves > Pelecaniformes > Scopidae > Scopus > Scopus umbretta. The sequence continues at coordinate 1,489 of VZTL01024569.1, read as the reverse complement.
TTGGTTTGCATTATCACTCTTCCTCTCTCCTTTCTGTCCCTCTTCCAGAATAAAATAAAAAACATTACTTAAGCTTTTTGGTTGCTTATATAGAATATGTAAAACCCTGCACAGCTGAAGATAGTGTCCACTCAGGCTCACCATTTAGGTCTTCTGGTTTGTATTTGCATCCAGCTGATATTTGTGAGAAATTCTTACAGACACAGGATGAGTCAGTGAGCAGGGAAACATTTTGTTTCATTCTGCGGTCCATTTTCCAGAGATTTCAAAAGTACTGCAGAAATGTGAAGCCATAGCTTTTTAAGAGCAGGGTGTGGAAGAGGACTCATTAGGGCCTAAAGTTAGCCAAAGGAGCCTGGAGAAGAAAAAAACAAACAGAAAACCCCAAACAAAACCAAAAAGATACTAGAATGATAGAATCATATTGTTGGCTGGAAGGGACCTCTGGAGGTCATTTAGTCCCAACCCCTGCTCCAAGCAGGACTATTGCCAGTAGTAGGTCAAGTCATCCATGGCTTTGTCTAGCTGAGTTGTGTAAATATCCGAGGGTGGAGATTTCACAGGGTCCCGGGGTAAGTTGTTCCATGGCAGCACCACCCTCTGAGTGAAGAGGATTTTCCTAATGTCCGTTTTGAACCTCCCAAGCCAGAGTTTGTATTTTTCACTTCTTGCTATTCTACCACTATCAAAAAGAGTTTGGCTTTGTCATGTTTGTAACTGCCTTTAAAGAAGTCACAAAGTGCTACTAACCACCCCGAAGCCTTCTTTTTGCCACTCTAAAGAAGCGTGGCTCTGCCAACCTCCATTTGTATGTCATGTGCTCTAACCCCTGACCGTCGTGGGAGCTCTTTGCTAGATACTCTCCTGTTTCTTAGTGTTCCTTTTCAACTTGGGCATCTAACACTGGAGACTATTCCAGATGCAGCCATGCAAGTTCTGAGCAGAGGCAGGTGCTGCCCTCCCTTGATCTGCTGGCCCTGCCCCTCCTGATGTTGCCCAGGACACAGTTTGCCTTGCCTATGGTCGGAGCACTGTGTTGACTTGTATTCAGATGGTGTCAGCCATGACAACAGCTCCTTTATATCAATTGTCATTCACCCAAGTGTTTCATATCCTTTGCTGATGGGTGGTTTTAGTTCTCCCCTGGTGAAGAACTTTGTTCTTCTCCTTGGTGAACTTCAGGGGGTTCACCTTTACAAATTCCCAGGTGTCACAGGGTGCCTTGGGATGAAAACTCTGTTATTTATCTATTTATATATTATTTATGTATTCCTGTAATACAATAACTACCTCAGAAATCCCTGAACATTATCTCCACTAACAGGTGAAGAAGATGCACAGCCAAGTAACAAGATTCTAGCAATATTGACATTTAAAAATGTTTGAAAACCAAAAACATCTTGCCAAGGACCTGAGCAGAACAACTGAGATGTAACTTTGGACAACCCTGAAGCCTAACTAGGGACCTGGACAGGCTGGTTTGATGGGC
>VZTL01024568.1:72225-85917 GCA_013400535.1 Scopus umbretta | reverse complement strand
TGCAACGGCCCTTGCAAAACGTTAGTGCTTATCAAGCAGGGGGACTCCACCAAGCAATACAGCCAACTTCAGCTAAGCTTAGGACAAGTAAAAAGAAAACAATGAAAAATCTCTTGTCCTCCTGCCCCACAGTTTCATACCATACGGCGTCACGCTCAGTATATAAACTGGGGGGAGTTGGCTGGGGGGCAGCGATTGCTGCTTGGGGCCGGGCTGGGCATGGGTCAGCGGGTGGGGAGCAACTGCATTGGGCATCACTTGCTCTGTAGATTCTTTTATCATTATTATTATTTTCTCTTTCTCTGCTATCCTATTAAACGACCTTCATCTCACCCCACAGGTTTTATTTTTTTTTCCCCTGATTCTCTCTCCCATCCCACCGGGGAGGGAGGATGAGCGAGTGGCTGTGTGGTGCTCAGCTGCAGACTGAGGGTAAACCACAACAAAGAGTTAACATAAAAGATCAGGTGTTTGCACTGAGCTCTCAGAACTTTTGTTCCAGTTTAAAAGGTGGAAAATATCTTGGCAGTGGTGACTAAAGCATCCACAATGCTTTGGGAACCCAGCAACAACCTCTTTCTGACTTTCAGACACTGAACAGGCTTCAGCCTGTTTACTATATCAAAAAACCCCAATGCTGGCAATTAAACACTGGCCATTTTAACAAAGTGGATCACATTTTAGACAGACGCAATGTTGGCCATAAGGCTACATAGAGTGAAAAGAACAGACATTTTTCAAGGGCTGCCATCTATAGGGGGAAAACAATGTGGGATCCATACAAGAGAGAAGATAAGGACATGCTTTCCAGTGAAAGAAACCCTCCTCTGTCATCTACCACACAGCCAGGCAACCCCAAGGCCAGGGGAGAGAAGAGAGGTGTGAGTAGCCATTAGAAAATCACAGAGCATGCTGCATCGGCGTGCCTTTCATCTCAAAGGGCTTGAAGCTACTGGCCATCCTTTGATGCTCACAAATACCCTGAAACCGCTCTTACTTCAGCTAATGGGTGTTTCACTATCAGATGCTGCCCAGGTACTACCTTACTGAACCCTGGCCAGCTATGCCAGTAATGACAGGAGCACACAGCTGAACTACAAAAGAGCGGCTAGGAGTGGGGCCAACACCACAAGAGGGGAAAAGCCCTCAGAAGAGCACAATGGGGTTTGTATTAAAGCTGTGCCGAAAACGAGATAACCGCCCCGTGAAAATATTTGAGAGCACAGAAGGAATATTTCCCTTCTGCTTTGGGATGAAACGCTAACATCTCTACAACCATCACCAATCTGAAAAGTGTAAAACCAAATTTCGGTTCAGGTCAGACAAAAATACCATTTGGTTTTGACCATATTAAAAAACAAACAAACAAACAAAAACCCCCAAACAACATGCAAGGTTGCTTTGTTTGCTTTCAACAGACCTGAAATGCAAAAGAAATTACATTCATCTCTCCCTCCTTTGCGTTTCAGGTACCTTGTTGCTTTCATCTTTTTTATAAGGAATTTAGGCCCTTTGCCAGGGCTCTTTACATCCATGCTTTATTTGGTACATCGATTGCTTGTCTCCTCAATCAACTCCACCTACTGTTACCCTGAGCTCCTGTCATCTGCCAGGAGTACTGAGTGTTTTGAAATGTACCGTTCTGCTTCCTGGAGGCCCCATCTAGCTTCCCTAATACAGCTTCCAGCTGATTTGGGGCTCGACTCTAATCCTTCGCCACACGGTGCTGTTCCTCAGCCCGAGGCTTCCGAGGCTCCAGAGGCCTGTGATCCCCTCTAAAAGGCACATGTGAGTTGCTCCAGAGAGATGCTGCATGGCTGGGACCAGGTTCTGGACAACGGCAAGTTACTGAATACTAGACCTACAGTCCTTCGGGGACCTGCCCGATGAGGCTCCTGAACTACCACCGGGTATATGGATGGCTTGACATTTTCAAACCTTTGCTGTTCACCAGTAGAAGACTCCAGTGAGGCTAAAGCAAACTGTGTTCTCAAAATGAGTATTGATCATACAACAGTGTTCATTTCAAAACAGCCAAGTTATCTGATCATTTGTGCTCTTCCATTTCCTCCGTGGATAATTTTGATTTCACTTTGGGAAGCACGTTCTGCCCCATTAAGTTATTTAAAACTGCAACACAACACAGAGCTGCAAACTGTGGTAGAATGCAAATATTCAGCAGAAGCAGAGAGCAGCATTTTGTCAATATTTATTTTACAAGCATCGCTTGTGTCAGGAGCATTTTACAGGTGCTTGAAATCCCCTATCCCATCTTTTGCTTTTGTCATACGATAAGACGACCTGTAAGGCGAATATAGCCCTCCTCCATCTCCTCAGATGCAGTTATCACAGTCCCGCTCTCGCCCTTCGTGTTTTAGTAACATGGCAAGCTCCACACCCGTCCCAACTGCAAAGAGCGGGACAAGACCTCCCTCAGGCAGGACAAAACCGTTTCCGAGGAAGCCTTGCCACACGCACAGACGCTACGTAGCGGGCGCAGCCGTAACCGCCAGCTTCGTGGCAGCTGTTGATAAGGCAGATTTCTCGGCCGTGACAAAGCGCGCCCTCGCCGCGGGCCAGGAACGCGGTGGTGAGAGGCTTTGCTCTCTGATGGCCTTGAGCCAGCTGGGACGCGCGCCTTATTGCACTGCCGGAGAAGGTCTCTGCAGCGCACCAGCCTGCCAGGTGGGTTACAGAGCAGGGAAATATTTTGCAGATGCAAGCAGAGAAGGACTTTGAGAGAACAAGATTAATATCCTTGCATTCAAATTTCATGCAGAGACTAAACACCTCGTCACAACACGCTGTTCAGTAACACCGTGATGGCTAACGTTGTAACAGTGTTCTTTCAAGGAGGGGACTTAATAAGTACTTTTATTAAACACAGTCCAACGTTCTCTACTTTACCACATGACTTCTCCAGAAGGTCACAGATGAGCACATCTGTAATCTATTCAGTAACACCACCACTCTGCACAGTATTTGTAACATTTAAACTTTCTCATGCTTTCCCTTACCAGATTAACGTAGGTTTCAAGTAATTCACCAAATTGAGAGCAACTGATGCTCTGTGGCTGTGCTAGAAATTAAGTTATTGTAGACTGCAGTGCAGTGTGGGTGCTGAGTGCTGCCTGGTAAAGAGAAAATTTCACACAGTTTAGTATCAGCAAATCATAAATGTATTTAATTAAGAATTTGTGAACAGCCCCATTGGAAATAGTGGCAATACACTTCTGTGTAGCATTGAAAATGTGCTAAGGGTCACAAACTCTTTCTGAACATGGTTCAGTAACTACCCTAAAAGTCAAAATTGAAGATTATGATAGAAATTGAAGGCAGTATGATGTTTTGATAAAATAACAACAACATTCCCCTCCTCTTGCACCTCGGAAGCTACCACCACTACATCTCAGTCCGAGCACCACTTGTGATTTATATTTACTGAAGATGAAAGCCAAAGGCAAGCCCGCTCTAAGCGTTTTTCTCTTTCAACTTATGCAAAGGCCAAATTTAACTTCCATCAGACTAGCACAGGAAAGCTTTGTCCATCAGCTGTCAATGCAGTTCAGCTTGTAACTATCTTTTGGTTTTTGCTTTCACATTCTATTGATTTGTATTGGCCTAAGTCTATGAGTTTCATCTCTTGTTCTGAATGTCCAGTTTTAATATTTGTCAGAGAAGAATTCACTAGAATTCGTACAAAGCTTTAGAGGTCAGAAACTTAAGACATAACAGCATGAAGATAATGACACTGAAAATTTTTGTTAAATCTTTTAGCATTATGTTAAAAGTTTTTATAGACTTACAAAAAGCTACAAAATAAACTACAATATAACAATTGGGCAATTTAAAAAATGAACAGATAAAGGCAGAAGCACACAGAGCACCAGCAGCATCCAATTACAGATACAAGTATAAAGACAATATTCCTTTTTATGCCACTGATTGCATGTGTTATTCAAGTCTGCTTGGCCATCACATTAAATCTAACCATATAGATCAATTCATTCCAGTATCTACAGAGAACAACAAAATCTCTTCCAGGCTTTTCTTTTGCCCCAGTGCTCAAACCTCAGCTAGGGTTTTCTTTTCTTGCATCAAAAAATATTTAAGGCAATTTCAAGTGTTTCTTCGGTCTTAAAAATAAACTCCTCCTTAACTTCACTAAATTACCAGTATATTCACTTTCTATCAGCAACTCAGCCACTGAAATTAAAAAAGAAATGTAGAATCAAGTGAACAGTTACCTCTCCACTGACCACAAGGGGAGTTTCAATCACAGATGCACCTCAGTTTGGAAACTACACAGACAACATGATTTCAGGATTTTTGTACTGTGTATCTGAACTAGGCATACATACTCTTAAAGTAATTACACAGGCAGTCCCTGCACACAGGGAGGTAAAGTCTGCATGCCACCAGGCCATAATATTCAGCCTAGCAAGAATCTTCTATCCATGTTCAGCAAGTGAAGATACCTTCACTCTACAGATGTGGAATTGAAGCACAGGACCCAGCGGAGAGAAGTGGTCCTCATTCAACATAAAAATTCAGTGCATGCACTGCACTATTTGTACACTGAATATATAAGCATTTCTTCTCAAGTTTTCAAATTTCCAGAGAGCAAGATAATGCTGACAAAGACAAAAAAAAATCCACTGTGCACTTCACTTCTAACACATAGCATTTCAAGATGTAATGTTCCTTCATTTAAAGCTGGGCTCTCCAAGCAGTAATATGCACCAAAATAACAGCTCCTGAGTCTGAATGAATTCTTCATTGAGTTATACAGGTTTGCTTGTAGGCTTTGCTCTCAACTTCCTACATCTAACCTCAGGAAATTCCCACACCAGCTTAATAATAAATTGAGTTCTTTGTCACACTTAATGAGAGAACAGACACAGAGTTAATTCCCGCCTGCCTGGCCAACAGCCAATACAAAGCAAAGAGAAATTTGGGGGCATCAGCATTTAAGCTGGATTTCACACAGTTGCCACCACTGTATATTTAAGCAGAAGTAGCTCAGAGGTTTATTAAAAAGGGATCACCTTGATTGGCTGCAGAGAGTTTCTTGGCTTCTGAGCATCTCCAGAAAGCACAAGGGAACAGTTACCTGAATCCCTGCCCCACTTGGTGCTTTAGGAAAATGAAAAAGAGGGAAAAACTGGCAGACAGCCTCAACAAGACAACATCTAACTTGGTTATGGAGTGGCAGTATCAACCACTAAACACAGAGTGCCAGGATTTGTGCAAGGCTCAAGAATATTGAAATACTTTTCCACAAGCTGCAGAGTCTAAAAGAGCAAAAGTACTGTCCATTGCTGCTCTGCCGGCACACAGGCCTTGGGAGATGCAGATACCTGACCTACAGGCTTAATATATAAAATAATACACGCGTATCAAAACCTAACAGGTGATCTAATTACATTATACAGGCAGATTTTTAAAAGTGAAAGAACAAAAAAAAAAAAGATTTGGAAAAAACCTGCAGTAGGAAGTAGCACTTTAAATAAACAAGCAGCAAAGTACGTGAAAAGCTCTAATCCATTTGCTTGTTTGAAATATTACTCACTAGATGGTTCATCTCAAAGCACAGGCTTTGTAGTTTATCCTCCTCAAATGACTCCCAGATAGAATTAGTCAGGTGATTTGCAGGTTATATTGATTAAAGAGGATTTAGCTAGGGCAACATAAAAAACATCCAGCTTTATCTTTCAGAGAAAATGAAAGAGAAGAAAGAAAGCCTGCAAGCTATTATCACTGTATATAAATTAAGCTTTATTAATGAATGAATTAATTAACTACATGGAAAATGCTAGATAACAGTTAAAATAATGTTTTCCTTAAAAAAAAAAAGCAGATCTGAGAAGAAAGCAATACAAATAAAGCAAGTCTCCACCGCTTGTATGGTTTTGTTTTTTTCTAAATGTCTGTAACAGGCTGAATTTTCATCTGAACATTCCTGAAAACACCCGAGATGAGATGCTGAGTTTTCTCCTCCAATGCACAACTTCTTCAGCCTTTACATATCAAACAGCTCCTCAGCTTCCCTCTGTATAAAGCCCAGGCAACATGAACTTCCCAAACTCTTCCCACTGAACACTGGTTTCCTTGGGATTAACTTTCAAGCGCCCAAAAGACAAAATATCCTGACTGTGCTATGCACAGAGCAAAAAATCAGGGATTCTTCTGACACGGGGAAACAGAACCGGGCACCCTCAACTCCCCCAGCTGGGCCAGGGCTCTCCCAGGGCTCCAGCTTTCCATGAGACCTTCAGAGGACTGTCCTGGCAGTAGCTCGACAGATGGTCTATTTTATCTGTAGGCTAACACGTCTTTCCTGTTACAGATTTGTCAGAACATATGTATGCTTTTGTGTACTGTAAAAATAAAAACCCACCAATCTGAGCATATTGGGTAAAAGCAGCATGGTTCCCTATAAAGGGGTCAAGCTTAAACCGACTCGCGTATACCGTCCTTTATGGAATTGTCCATAACACTTGCATGGAAAGAAAAATAATAACTTATCGATATGATTTAATACCATATTCCTTACACTGACAAATGCTTGTACTCCCTCAAGCAGTGCCGCTGAGAGCAAGGCATTCATCAAAAAACATGGTAGTTCACAGTCTGTGCCTAGTAGCATTTAAAAGTATAATTTTGTGTGAAATGACTGTTACTTCAGTTTCCTCCAAAAGCCGTTGAGCAGTATTTGTCCTTCACAGAGCCCCTCACATTGGACTCCTTTGTCACAGAAAAGCTGCAGAGTGCACCCAACTCCCGTCTGTGCTGCAGAAGGGGAAGCGAAAGGAAGGTACGCTCCAGAAGGTCGGGTAGGAAACCCATGTAGTGGGGGTCTTTATACTGGGTGACGACCTCTGAGATGGGTTTGCTGCATCCTAATACACTGGGCAAGGCACACCTTCCCAACGGCAGAATACACTCCATTGTGAAGAAAAGGTGGGGGAAGGAGTCTGCTTAACACACTGCTTACCTAGAAAGCTGCTTCAGTCAAGCAATAATTTGGGTTAAATCTGCCAAGTAGCTTCGGGTGAAGAAAAAAAAAAAAAAAAAGAGGGTTCAGCCTAGCTGATACAAGCAGTGGTGTCGGCAGCCCCCTTCTCATCTGCTGTCAGCTGGAGCGCTCTTCTGCCATGCAATATCCTGCCTACACTTCAGCACATTTGGTCTCGCAACACTGACTGCCCAGGAAGGTGCCACGAGTACACTGCACCACAAGGGAAGCGAGGAGGACAGTTTCCAATCTGTCTCCTCAACATTGCTTTATTTCCTTAAATATTCAGCTGAGCCCAGACTGACTCCACAGGTCAGCAGCTAGATACTTTCCAGGGATGCAGGAGAAAGGCATTTAAATTCCCTCAGGCTGAAAAGGGAAATGAGTTCAAATCCACAATCCAAGGTTCATCAGCTCATTTGGGAACTACTGGGGAAAAGTGCTATGTCCCAGATGTGTTCTTGTTTTATGAATCATGCTTCTCTAGCAATTAACTCATTTCAAGAAGATAAAGATGCTTCAAAGGTTTTTTATTTTTGGTTTGAGTTAAATATATATATATTCTTGTCAGCGAGACACGCTGACAAATTTTCTTTGAGATTCAGAGCGTATCTATTTTGTTTTTATGTGCTACTTTAGATCAAGCGCAGAGCCAAAAAATAAATGCAATCATGTATTCAGCTCTATGATGAAGTTTCATTTAAAGTCACAATGGAAAGTATTAACAGACAATAGTGGGGTAGAGCAGGAAAGTAGTAGATTAGAAGATGCAGGAATTCTGCTTAGTGGGCACGTTTCTATGCTTTGTTGTTGTCTTAGCAGCCCTTCCTAAAATTCCCATCATTGGCAAGAAAGTTCTCATGAGAACAAACCGATCTCTCGGTTGTCGTGCTGCATTTCTGAGAAGACAAAGACACCAGCTTGTTTTTACTGTATCTGAGGCACAAAAGAGAAATCGGAGGCCAGCAGCACAGCCACCTCAAGCCCACTTTGTAGCGACTCCTGCGACCACACTGCTTCAGGAGCATGTATGGGAGGGAAAAACCAAACTGAGGAGTCATCTTGCAGAAGACCTGTAAAAATATGAGATCTTTTTTTCCTATTTTCAACAGGAGATGGACTCTATTTTTTTTCTTTTTAAACATAATACAAGCCTGTTCTCTTTCTTCCATTTGAATTTAATGATACCTCGAGGAGGAACAAAACATTACCCTCAGGTTTAGTTTACCCCAAGGTCAAACTGTTTCCCATGGAGACTAGTTAAGGTTATAAGGGTTGCTTTCAAATTCAGCTAAAAAAAAAATCTTTTTGCTTAAACTAAGTCTGACTGTTAACAAGCCAATGGAATTCCCATATTCAGGGCTGTGATTGACCTATGGAAAGGCCCAAACTCTAACACCTGTGCAGACAGAAGTTCTCCTGATGTCAGTGGGAGTACTTGTGCAAGTAAAGCAAGCAAGACGTATGAACCAATAGAATGTCATCCTTCAGCAAATTGACCCAATTTCTGTTGGTTTATGTTTAAAGCAGGCTTTCCATTGTTTTACAAAAACAAATGTTCTAGCCTTTAAAAAAAAACCAAAACAAACAACAAAAACCACCACACATCCATTGATTCCCACATCAAGAGCACTGAAGTGAAAACCTGTCTTAATCTGTGAAAACACTGTTTGTTAAGATTTTGTTAATTTAGATCAGTCAATTGCTTGTAAAATTTTAAAAGCTTATTGCAGACTTTTTGCATATTCAGCAATTAAACTTCTACATTGCACCTGGTAGTTTCCCACCTTGCATTCATAAAACAAATCCTGTTTTATGGAAGCACAGCATGTGGTATATAATTACTTCCAAGAAGTCAAGTAAAGCAGTTGGTCTCTTTTACAGTCCAATAACTTTCAATACTAAAATCACTTTAAAGAAACAATTTAAATGAAATTAAAGAACCAATTTGACTTTCATGACTTGAATTTTTTTTAATTGCTATGGTTGTTCAAAAGCAACTTGTACTCCTTCCATTGTGGCATCTCAGACTGAATGCACTACCTGATTTCTTTGCAGAGCATTTCATTTAACCTCACACCCCTACAGCACTAAAGCCATAATCCTACATTTATTGAAAGCAACAGGAATCCTTATTTTAATAGCAACTCAGGATTGAAACCGTCTTTCCACCACTGGGAAGGTGGTCACCCGGATTGCACAGAGGCAGAGCTCATGTCCACAAGGTCTGGAATGAAGTATTCTGCTGGACATACCTGTTACAGTTTTGGGGGCAATATTTCAGAAAGAGGGCACAAAAAGCACATCCCTAAGAGTATTTGCATATTCCTTTAACGTTGCCAAGAATTTGAGTGTGCATAATCATATATGTTACTATCACTGGGCATAATTAAGGGGATTCGAAAGGCTTCTCTGGATATCCTGTTAGCAGTGCTGTTCTCCGAGTCGCTAAGATTTATTTTACTCTCTGGAAGAGCTAGTAGACCACGCCGTAACCGCTGGTTGTAACGCTCTGACACGCACCCCTAACAGCTTCTCCGCGCAGCTTTCGTACTCAGGCTGGAAGGCACAGTAGGCCTAACAAAAATGAAGTACGCAAGCTCCCAGCTTGCGCAAGATGTTATCTTCTCTAAACGTGAATCCGCTTACATTGTCGTTGTTTCCAACCTTCCCTTTTTGCACATATGCAGCATATGCTCATGCATGTGTATGCACACACACACACATACATCTTCAAGATGCCTCGTTTCTTTTTCTTCCTCTCCCCGTAAGCCCCTTAACTCACTCACGCGAGCACACTTCTACCCTCTCATTGCTTGTCAAATAAAAGAAAATAAATTACAAAGCGAAGTCACTCACTCATGGAGGCTCCTCAATGTATTGCTGCAATTCAATCCATTATTAATATCCAAGAGATGCATCAACTGCTCTGTATAACCGTATTATCTCACCAACTCTGTTAGTGTCCCATCTCCCCCGTTTCTCTATTTTCCCTTCTTTTATCCATCAAAACCACTCTGTTCTTTTCTCCCTGTTAGCAGGTATAGTTATTTATTGCACCCATGGACAACATGCCAAAACCCATTCTGGGCTCTCTCACCAGTCCAGTAAAACAGATTTCCTTCTTTGCCTTTGATAAATTGGAAAAACGTAACACACAAAATATAGTCAATCACAGGGAATGGCGTTAAAAACAGAACAGTTAGCTGCTTACGTCACAATTCTTAACTGGATGAGTTTAATCCTACAGAGAACTCTGTGGAACTGAACTCAGTTTCAATAATAAAAAATTAAATTCATTATGTGAAAAGGATCAGAAACACATATACGACTGCAAATTATTCAGACAAATCCTCAGGCAAAGGCTTCAGTGGAACCTATTGTGGATATAAGTCACCCAGCCTAACCCCAACCTCACACACAGGCCAACTCTGCAGAGCTCTCATGGGCTCAGCAGAAACATGAAAAAAGTACGGGCAGCCCTAGAGACTAAGCATCAGTTTTTGCAACCAGTGGGTAAGGGCTCAGTCGCATGGCTTAATGAGTTACTACACACCAGTGGAACTGCAGTAACAGCGTAGAAGCTTAGCTGCTGGTACCGTGACTTCTCTTAGCACAGGACTAAAGAACGTGTGAGCACAATCACACTAACTTGTATTTGCTACGGGCCAGGAGTTCGTATGGTGACAGCCACTGTGGATCAGTTGATAACTCAAAAGCACGTGGAAGTCTGTTCTCAAGATAAAATATGAGCAGCACTGACATGGTGAGTTAGCTCTGGGTATTATCAGCATTCGCTCACTTGAAATATATTAACAGCTCTTTTCTTCTTTATATATTATGAAGACTTCAATCCATATTATGAATTATGAACCTAATTCTGTTCCCAGTAATGTTAATGGCAGACAAACGTGTCTCTACACTTAATATATTCTTTTCAATGTCATTAACTTATTAGCAAATATCAAATTCTGCTGTCACTACAAAACATTTCATGTTATTCTATAAAATGATCTAGTATCTCAGAGAAGAAAGAAATGCCTACTAAGAGAACAGTCATCTCCCTTCTTAAGGGCCTAAGGTGGAACATCACTCTGATGTCACTCCTTTCACCACTTAATTTAATTTGTATCCGTATTTTGGTCCAGTCCAAGGCATGCACACTGTGGCCCAGCTAACGAAAGGAGGCAGAGTATTGCAGGGAATGTCTCAGGAGTGACATCACCTTCTGCAAAATGAACTAAAGCAAATAAACAAAAATAAAAACAAACAAAACCCCAAACCAAATCTCTTGTTCTCTAAAAACAACTTCTGGGTGGGCCCATCTATTTATCTTGATCAGTTTATCCCCTCCTAATTATTACAAACTTCATTCTGAAAGCATTCGTTTTTAGTCCTGAGCACATTCACAATTTAAGAAAAAAAAAAAAAAATCCAGACAACTCAGTATCATAGATCAAGGCAAGTAATCCTGTCAGAGTAAGAAAAACCAGAAAGCATCCAGGGATTTGATGAGCATGAGAAATCAATCGTGTATCAAGTCGATTGATGCGGTTTATTTTAAGTCCTTCTCTTCTGATTTATTGCCATCATTGCCACCAATTTGCATAGATAATAGAACAAGACACCCTCTTAAAGTCTTAATCAGGAATTAAAAAGTAATATACTGTTACATCTCTTTCTGCTCATCAGAAAAGCGCACACATTAATGTTTAATGTCAGTTTTATTATAGGGATGGTACTGGATTGGAAAGAGGCACTTTAAACTGCCTCGTGACATCACCACCAATTTGTTACTGTAATAGCTGCAAATCAAAAAACAGTCAACAAATCCTTCAAGCTAAAACAGCCTGTAAACATGACTGTTACAAGAACAACAAGGGTGAGTTGTATTTCTGAGAGCAGTGCAATTTTCTTTTCAGTATGGTAAGTACTGCTACAGCTGCAATATTTTTGACGCATTTCCAAACTTCGCCAATTTTTTGTTAAGAGGTTGGTTGGGTTTGTTTTTTTTTTTTTTTTCATACTTTCAGTGTACTGAAGATGAGTGGGTAGTCTGCTGCCCAGTAAAGTGATTTCTTTGACAGGTACTTAACATCATTCGCAAAAACACCATAAATATGCACAACTGCTTAAAAACAGTGGAGAAACAATGAAAACCTTGCCTCAAAGAGCCAGAGACAAATGTGTTACAAGAGCAATAGTTCAGACACAAAGCATATGTGTAAGAGATGAAGCGGGGAATTCAAAGAGATCAGCACTGAACTGCTACCTCTGAGCAGTAGGTTCTGCACAAAACTGTGAGCAGCCTTGGAAGAAAAACCTGTGAAAGAGAAGCTCAAATTGTACGTTGACTTCAGGAAGCATGTTGGGAGGGCATGCTCACAAAGAACCTGGGAAAGAGAGGCAGGAAAAATTATTCTTGTTTTTTCATGGAGAACAAAAATGGGCAGAGTAAAACACCAGGCAGGACTGGCTACTAGCCATGTCTACAGGCTAGTGGGCTAGATCAGGCTCTGGATCAAGCTGATACAGTTCTAAGAAATTCAGTACCATACACTCTAAAACCAGTAATTTCTCTTGACGATAACACCCAATCCATCCCGTACACTGTGTATGAGATCCTCGGGTCACAGACTGCTGGACACCAAATTACACAGGGGCTACAGAGAGAACTGTCTTTGTGCTCCCCTTGTTCAGATGAGCAGCTTTCGCTTTCATGATTCCTACTTGCAAGAATTGTTCTTTTCCTCTCTCCTCCCTTCTTGAGTTGTTCTATCACACCTTTGCTCAGGGTGCAGCAGCACCCAGACTTGGCCCTATAATAAAGCAGCTTGCTTACCTGCAGGGCCAAGGCAAAAAACATCAGATATGACTTTGCATATAAAGAAATGTAGAGCTGAGCTCCCAGGACAAGATGCTGAAGCCTCAGAAGAAGTGTTTTCCCCCAGATTTCCCATATATTATAGGCTGGGGTTTGGTTTTGTTTTTTTTTAAAGCTTAGTCAAAGAGCCACAGCTCCTTTGACAAACAGACCTGGTCTTGGATTTCATCAAGCTTTCAGAGGATAAAGCATGGTGACAGCCATGACCACGAGAGACTCACAGGCTTGCAGAGGTGACCCAGGCTCAGCTGCTAGCAGAGAAACCTGGGCTTAAAGCTGTGGGACTGTGACACTGGGCTACCCCACAGCTGAAGACCCAACCCTGTAATCATCCTTACCAAAACCTATTCAAGTCAGGAGGATTGCTTATATGGTTAACTGCCATCAGTCATGACTTGTGAGACTGAATCTTTTACTTGCTAAATAAGGAAGACATCAGGGGGGCTCTGTCATTAAGCAGCTTTACAGGTGTTACTTCCTTTAACTCTTAAAATAATGAGGAATTAAAGTTTGCTAAGAAGCTTCTCCCTCCTAAAGGGCCTATATATAGACGAAAGATGAGATCTGCTACATGTCTCCATGTTAAAAATAACTGCAATATTAAAAATTAAAATTCTCCTACAAAGAACTGTCATTATTAACAGTTTTAATGCCAAGTTAAAAATTATACCCAATCAGCACAGAACAACATTTGGAAACTCATTTAAAAATGAATGAGACAAAGATTAGCTACTGTAAAATATAGTATCACTTGTATGAAGCGGAAATTATCTGCCCAGGGGAGAACAAA
>VZTL01024568.1:2788-63524 GCA_013400535.1 Scopus umbretta | reverse complement strand
TCCCAAAAGGGGTTTTTTTTTTTTTTTTTTTTTTTGGTTGACCAGAGCAGGGGAAACGTGCTCTTCTCCTGAGTGTGACCCTGATAACCTCCTGGTTTGTGCCTTGTGAGGCAGATTCAGCTCACAGGCCTGATCTCCTTCCCCATTGCTCCAAGGACAGCCTTGCTTAAAACCTGGATCTTCTATAGCACCTTCTTCAGAAAGAGAAATCTCATCTTAAAAATTAGCTAATGAAGAATCTACTGACATTCCTAATTAATGTCTTCCCAAATCAATAATGATAAAGATGTTCATCTTATTTCTTGCATAATTGCTCTCCCAACCCTGCCTGCTCAGCGAGGCTTTATTTCCCTTGTGTTATACTGAGAATCCACATGCTTTCCCACAACCCTCTGGAATAAGAGAAGTGATGAGATGTGGCCTTTCCTCTCTTATCCCAGATTCAAGTGAGGCACGAATGGGGCATCTATAACACACGTATGGACCTACCCCAACATCTAACACAGTGACTTATCACTCAGCAGAGAGGAGTATCTCCGAATAGACAGATGGCATCTAATACAGTACACTATTAACAGGGATTTAATGACCAGAATAAGTAATTATATGCCAGAAGCTTGTTTCAGTCAGGCTAAATAGTAGCAAACCAAGCAAATCATTCTGCTACTAATGTAAAGGGGCAATGCTATTTACAACGATTTGTTAAGACTTTACCCTAGGCAAAGAAGAATTAAACTTCACGAAAAAAAAAACCAAAAACCAGAGGGCAGCAGGCGGGCTGGAGGGAGGGAAAGCAGAAAGCAGACAGAGAAAGAGAGACCACATGTCCTTGAGGAAGGACAGCAAGTATTGGGGACAAGAGGCCAAGTGTCAAGAACTGGCGGATGTCTTCTAAAAGTATATCCAAACTTCTAGTCTTCAGAGCTTGCTTTCAGGATGTTCAGAGTCAGTTCCTCCTCTGAATCACCAGATAAATCAACATCTTGATCACATATTTACATCCTTGAAGTGGTAGACAAACATGAACTAATTCCAGCTACACCCAAGAACCTAGGTAAACATGATTACCCCCAAATAAAAATGTAGAACTGCAACACAGCAGGGTTAGCAACTTCATCAGGGCATGCTGCCAAACCAAGTTTACTGCTGGAAGGTCCTGGCTCTGGATTCAATGTTTAGTTTGCTCGATCATCGATTTCCAGAGTGTTGTGTGCATGAGTTCCTTTTTCAGAAAACATCCTATCTACTCTGAATAATACAAGCAACAACAATAAAAGCATGATCCGCACCCCCCCAAAATACAGTATTTTATGCTTCTCCACAGCATGTTTCTATGGCCCAACTTCTGGTCAGCTTCAAAACCACTAAACTGGACCAGCGACGCTGTGATTACCTCCGTCCAGCCTATCCAGCACAATAAACTACAAGGAGCACTGCTCATTAAAAAAGATTGACATAATTGCTTATGGACAATTAAAATCAGATGTCTGAATGCATTATGATAACTCTTTTGTATATATTCTCAATATTTCAGTACTTCTGCTTGTATTTTCAATACAGATAAAGTTTAAAATACTTAAAGAAGAGGTTAAAATACTCCCACAATAAAATGAGAGGAAAAAAACATGACCAGTTAAAAATGTATTAAAAAAAATTCAGTTAGAGTCATAACTACTTGTGAAGAACAAGCGATTTCACCTTTTGTGATTTTATCAAATGCTACGTATAAATGCCGGTTTTGTTCATTGCATTAACAGTATCTAACTTTTCTATTTGAGTGGTAACTTAGGTATGCTCTTTTCAACATAAAAGTGCAAAAGATCAGGTATTTCAAAGATTTGATGCCACCTATCAAAAATAATCATATTCTCAGCTTCATCTTCTACAGTGCTTCCTTCTACCATAAACTTTTACTCCTCCTGTCTGCCAACTGCAGTATTTAGTCTATTGGAGTATCAGTCCTATAAACAATGATGTACTGTCCTTTCAACATATAACGCCCATGTGGGCACTCCTGGCACTCTCCAAACTGCCAGTAACTTCAGTGTCTTTCTAATGCAAATGGAAATGGGAGACGACAAAGAAACAGGTGAAAGACACGGAAAAATGTATATCATCTGTTGTCAAGAAGATATTGTTTTCACTCCCGCACTTCTATTTTTTGCATTGCTGAAGCACAAAATGCTCTCTGAAAGGTTACTTATGAACTATGCAAAGACTCTCTGTCACATCAGATGTCTCAAGCTGTTGGATGATTTACTGTGATTGTCCTAATTATCTCTTACTAATTATTGCTGTCTCATATTCAAAGTCCTAAGCAATACGCAGAACTTGCATTCAGCCCAACTGCAAGAGATCAATTCAAAAGACAAACACACACACACACCCCCTCCCTGTAAAAAACACACAGTCAAATTTACCCCTATTTCAATATTTCCACCTGTCCATCACTTGACACGATTCTGCATCCCAGAAAAGCTCAGGGGAATAGGACCTTCTCCAGTGCAAACCGGGGGGCAGTAAATCAGTATTTCAAGGGCATGACCTGGAGAATGCTCTACCCATCAGTTTCATTCAGCTTATAGTAAGAAGTACTTTGGAAGATCACAAGCAGATCAAGGGCAGCTCAGCGTGGCCCCATGGCTGGACAGGGTGGTGGCAGAACAGAAGACCGACATCCTACAGCATTGCTGGAGCAGACACTGCCGGCCCCCGGCTGGGCTGAAATGGGGTCCTGAGCCTGGGGTGCGGGGAGATCAGGATGGAGGCTGAGGCAGGTGTCCTTTTAAACCAACTGTGCAAGGCACAGAAAGGGAGGAGAAGGTAGGCATCCAAAGACAGCACCTTTCAGAATCACACTCACCATCACAGCTCTGCAGTGCTGCAAGGTGCTTCTTGCTAAGTATTTCTTGGGATTATTTTTCCTGGCTCAGGGTTAGCAAGGGAGCCTGTGCCATCATCTTGAGGACAGATTGGGAATGCAAACCTGCCATATTCTTCTCTTCCCTTTCAAAATCAGATGATCAGCTGTGGCTTTAGTCCTGCCAAATTTTACCAAATATAGCACAAAATTACACAGAACCATAGTAACTGCACTCCCACCATTGTTCTGATTTAAAGATGAGTTTGATTACATTAGGTAAATATTTGTCCTTATGTAATAGCTCCCTCTAACCTTCTAAAAATTTGCTGTCTCCTAGAATTTAACTGAAGAGGGTACTTCTATATGTCACTGCTTTGCCCCCAAATCAAGTATACTCTATTATACTGTGAGTATTAAACTGTGAGTAATGTTATTACAAGCAATAATAGTTATCCAGACAATTATGTAGCTGCAATTGCAGTTTTCCTATTAAATCTAGGAGCTTTAACCAAGTTCAGAGGCAATAAGAGTTGCAACACCATCTCTGATGGGCTAAATAGCAGTTATTTATTCACAGATTGTTAAATTCTTATGGCCTTGAGACTTCCAGGAAGAAAGGAACAAAGAATTGACTCCACATCTAAATACTGGCTCATTATTCATGTTGATATAATTATGAAGTTTCAGTCATTGCAAAGCTGTTCACACTGCTTTATCAACTACATGCATTGCAAAATATATGCTAACTGCAGTTTTTCCATTATAAAACTAGCTGGTGAAGTCACTGTTCTATTTCCAGCTCGGCCCTGGCACTGTGCGGATGCTCACTGCTTAGTAAATAGAATTTTTTTTTTTTTTTTTTGGAAAAAAGAAGATACTGAATAAAAAAGCTAGAGGCTTTTGAATCCCTTTCTTCCAAGTAATTTTAAATAAGGTAATGAAATAAATGAATAACGAAGAGCAAATAGAGGCTTGTGTGATGACTCAACACACCAGGAGTCATGAGGAAAATGGTGAATTCTTGACTACATGTTCCATTATAATACAGAGGAGCATATACATAGAAAAGCTTTCACCTTTTAAAATAGATGTTATCAATAGCCTAGGCAGCCATAATCAACATTCTTATCACTTAGGTAATTATATTCCTCCTAGCATTCATACACAAAGGGAAGGAATATAAAATCTTAACTTCAGGCTTGGAAAAGAACGAACAAAGTAAGCAAGCTCATTTGCCCTACGTCTTTCCTTGACAGCTCTAGCTAGAGTCTTCATTTCTTCGGTCAGCCTCCATGAAGAAGAAAGTTTTAGCCCCATGCAAACATATCAGCTCATTTTCCTATGAATATTTGCTCAAATAAATTATTTAATTTACTTTGGCTGCATTCATTTTTATGTTCTGTGACTATTGGAGGTAAGGCAACTGTCGCAAATAGTTGCTCAAACAAAGGATTTAAAACAAGTTTGTTGACAGTTTTCTTCTGAAACTTTGCAGATTTCTAGCAGAAACACGATTATTAAAAGAGCCCAGCTCAGACAATCACAAAACTTTCCAGCTACTTACTGTATCATATACAAACAGCATGGTTCAAACGACTCACTCTCCTACAGAAGAGTGCTCTACAGAAATAAATGCATACAACTGTCTAAATCCCATTTCAAAAAGGAGAATTTTCAGCACAAACCCCTGCCCACTCAGGAGCCAAGCTGTCTGTCCAGGTCTCAGTCAGCACTCTCAGTGCAACACGAATTTTAATGCATGCTTGAAGTTTCCAGCTTTTCAGCAACTGCACGTAAAAGCACAGCAACGCAATCTCATGCAAGAATATGGACCCCGTACGGTTTTTACCTTACCTAACCTACAGCAGGTATAGCTCCCAAGTAAAACTGGTGCTTCACTCAGCGACTCCGTCGCCCAAACATTGCTCTAGCAAAACTTCCTCTGCCCTCGACCAGAATTTGGTCCAAGGAGGAAAATATTGGAAGTCACATGGGAGATGCATGCACAGACTTCATGGAGAGACTGCAAGAAAAAAGTATTTTAAGAGGTACATTTGGAAGGTAAGAATAGACTATTGCAGTGCCAAAAATACTTTTCAAAATAGAGCACACTTGTTCTATCCCTTTCTGCTGCCAAGAGGAATCCGCGGCACAGGACCGGAGGCAGCAGGGACAGGTGTTTTCTCTAAAAGTAGAATTCATTCTTTTGGCCACCTATACAACACGGTTGGCCAATGTGTTCAAATCCAAGCGTAGGATCCTTCCAACAGCAACATTCAGGCACTGGCAAGCTTCACTGGAAGCTCTGCACTTGCCTTTCGTATGATCAGATGAAAAGCTGCTTTCTGAGCTCCTGTTTGCAGTTCCTTTTTCTTTCTAAAACATGTATTCTTTAAAATTATCTGGAAACTACTCTAACCAACTCTTTCAGCATGCAAGAATATGTGACTGTAAGGAGATTATAAATATATTTTCTTACAGCTGAGTAGTTCAAGCCCAACATTTAAGTGTTGGTATAAAAATACGCAAAACCAAATTGTATGACAGAGCTTGCTTTGTCAAAACACACATGTCTCACAAAATATGCTGTCTGGCATCATAAGTAGTAGGAGATATTTTTCAGACAAACTTTTTCAGTGAGAAATACCTATTAGAATTAAACCAAAAATACTCAAATTTTACATTTGAGATTTTAATTGACTTTTGATTTGAAATGGCAACAATTCTGACTTTCATCTAGATTTCTTTAAAAATCAGCCCCAAAAGAAAAAAGTCATTTCAGTTATGCAAAACATTTTCTTTAACCCTTCATAGCTTCTTCAAATTACTGTTTCTCAGTTGGAAACTGCCCCCAAAACACTCGTATCCATCCAGTTCCCCTATCTGCCTTCTTTCCCTCCAATCTTTCTCATCAGTCCACAAAAAAAAATATCAATGCTTTGTTTGATTCTAATCCAAAGGGCCTACACCTATAGAACGTATCAGTAGCTTTTTTGGTTTTAAGTCTCCCCAGTAACTGTCATCTTTTGGCAGCTGGTGTGAGGAGAAGGGAAGTTAAATTTACTGGAAAAGAAACTACTCTCTACCATTCATACATGGCCATACAAACCCATGAGCAGGATTGCTGCACTGCAGGTAGACCAAGGTAAGATGCAGAGGTGAAATGGCTTAACGGTGCCTGTAAAGATGGGACAGAAGAAAGGGGAGGATGAAGGGAAACCTGCCAGCCTGTACTGAGGATGCAAGATTGTCTCTTGGCAAGTATTGGGTAGAAACCTGAAGGACTGGGAGATGGTTACCACCCTGCCAGGATGGAGACCCAGGTCTCCAGAGGAGGAGCTGACAGCAGGGAATCTGCTGGAAGAGGACAAAAGCAACTCCCTACAGGGACGTTTTCCACCTGGACTCTTGGGCACCAAGACCGAAGCATATGGGGACGCAGAGTCACAGGAAGCAAAGGCTGTGCTGATACAGCATGCTCAGAAGCGGGGAACCTGATCTGCAGGAACTCATGCTTGTTTCTGCCCATTTATCTCCCTGCCATTCTCCAGTTACAGTTCCTCTGTTCAGAGCTGTTGCATCTCAGTTCTTGAGAGGCAGCTTTGAAAAAGAAAAAGAAGCTTAAGCTGAGATACAGATGAGCTTTTTCCTATAACCCTTACTGTAATGTATTTACACAGTTCCTGCAGACTCTCCTTGGATGGACACCTGTTTTATTTACACGCTGCTGTATACTTCAAGTTCTAGCCATTTAACTGAACAACTAAATATTTTTCAACAGATAAAATCAGAAGAGATCAGACATCCTCAGGTGGACAATTCCAGATGAAAAGCATGGTAGTGATAGATTTTGTACTGTATTGGCCAAAACTGAGAAGCAGCTGTGGATACTGCATTTAAAGCTGGCTGTGTTATTAATGATCTCACTGAAATAAGACATATACAAACCCACCTATGACACAACCAGCGGCAAAACCTGAAAAGCATGACACCGGACTGAAATTATACTCATCCTGCAAATAAATACAAAATGTTCTTCCTTGATAAAGATGGCAGAGCTTTTTTTTTTTTTTTAACAAGGCAAATGACTGTGAAAATCATGTGAGCTATGGGTCACATACTGTAGTAGTTAGAAGTCAGCAGCCTGCAAAGGTGCTGGGCACCCTTAATGCATTTTGCATTGCAAAAGTATTCAGCACTTCACTGAATCAGGCCCCACAACAAATTCGGAATTACTGATCACAAGAAGAGGGTCTAAAACGCAACTGTCAGCACATACAGAACAATTCCTCCCTTTTTACACTAAGATTTTACCATTTACAGTAACACCCATGGGGCTCAGCTACATCCAGTGTCTGTTGCAGAACAGTAGCTTTGCCGGCAAGTGAGAACTTTACATGTTTTGTCATGACAGGCAGGGGCGGGAAGCAGATGCCCACGTTTCTGGCCCCTCCCACCTCCTTTCAAAAATCAGATAGCAAGTGTGTAAGGTTTTATCCTGTCCAAATTCAGTGAGGTCCAAAATTGCCCCCACTGGTGGAAAGCCATCCTGTGACATCCCAGGGATGCCAAGGGCAACAACAGCACAGACCAACTGCTATGTTCCACCTCTGAAAGATTCACGGAGGCCATGACTGGGACCGGGGTACCATACTGCCTAAGAAGATGATGTAATTGGTTTTCTCCTCCCACCCCAGGACTTCCAGGAACAAAATCCTTACTACAGGTAAAACAGCGACAAACAAGACAAATCTCCGAAGGAACCCTTCCTATTTCATTAAAATGTTTTTCATTTTGGCAAGTATGTATCTTCCACAAGACATAATCCTACCTTGTCAGAAAGCTTCTAGCCAGCTCAAACTTTTGACACACATTGCCTCTGAAGCACCAAACAAGTTGGCTATTTCTCATTAGATGACAACCTGAACGCATGCGTAGCTCATCTCTGCTGGCTATTCAAGACTCCTCTTCACTCATCTGACTTGTCTATTCAAGAACTACAGCAGTAGGATACACTCTAGCCATGAGCTCGTTCTGATGTTCAAATCCAGTTAAAATGAATTATTAAACTGCTGAAATAAAATTAAATAAAAGTTATACAGCAATATTTCTTACTGGCTCTACAGGCTGCACTCTGTCTTACATTATACAAGCCCATAAAATATTTAAAGTGACCATGTCTACACAATTACACATAATTCAGTTGAGAGGAATATACTGCTAAATGAAATAAATCATGCTGGCATTTGTGTCTATGTAGGACTAATATTAAATATAATTAAAATGTTTAATTTTTTTTTTCCTAAGAGAAATTACTAGGCTGACTGCATTTGAACAACAATAGTTGTTCAACATAGCCATTTCATAGCCACCCTGCACAGACAGCAAATATAGGGGCAAGATCTCGAGCAAGCACTTGGACATTCAGAAGTATATCTTGCATAAAATTCAGAACACCTAAGCTGTGCTATAGCCCCAACATGCTGCTGGGCAACGTGAGCATGCCAGTGTGCACCTTCAAAATTAAAGAAGTTTGAAGCCACTGCACTGAAGTCCTCTGAGGAGCTCAATCCAGACAATGTATTCAGAGCCATGGATAGCTTTGATTTCACCATAAACCACATCAAACAGGCATACTGACTTGAAAACACAGGAAGTTGACAGCAACATTTCAAAAGATTTCTATTTTTTTATGTGACAACAAAGAGCAGGTGATCAGGTTTCTCTTCCCCAACATCTCCCAGTTTCTAGGGCAGTGCCTTCTCCATCAAACTAAGGATGAGACCAAAATGCAGCCAAGATGACATGTGTAACACACAATTCTTCATGATGAGAGCAGGACATGCACAATTGTCATAGATCAACTGATGACCAGAACAGTCGTCAGTGAAAGTAACTCAGATTCTTTGTGTGATCTTAGTTTTACTCTCAAGCCTGCAGTCTTTGCAAGACCAAGCCTGGAGGCTAGATTTTATGTACAACCGGTTAAGACACACAAGTCTAACTGTATGCTATTTGATAAGCAGAATCTTATGAAAATTCAGAAAGCTATTTCTACTTCCACCAAGAACGTGTGAACACGGACAGAAGACAGCTGTTCCATGAGATCATTTGAGAGACTGATCCAAATTACTGCTTGAAATGCTAAAGCTAAGATTTTTTTCACATATTCTTACAATTATTTTCCCAACCATGTTCCTTAGGTGTATACTGGTAGTATTAAATTTTTACTCCATAAAGTTTCCACTATTCTACCTTTAGTAGAAGGCTCTTCTCTCTCAAGAGACTCATAAAGCCTCCTATACTGTACCAAAACACAAGGTAAATTTTCTATTACCACAGAAATTAAAGCATCGTTCTGTTACTTTCTTATGTCATACTGTAATATATATTTTAAATCCTGCCGTTTTCTATTTTCCCTCTCATTTGGCCCATCCAAAAGCACATCCCCTACGCTATATGCATGGAAGTGTAAGAATAGCTAAGAAATGAAACAGAGATTACTCAAAAGACTCACTCATACACACGCACCCCCCATCACTATCACATGCGCTCTCAGCAAGCCTTTGTCTACTTAAAACCGCAGTGTCATCCTTAAATTACAAACTGAGAGTGTAAGGTAGCTTCTCATTTTTTCCAACAGTACAAGATTTCTGGTCTCCAGCAAACCCTGCCAGACTTGAAATTCATTTCTTTGGGATAATTTGTTACAGAGCTATCGCGGTTTAACCCCAGCCAGCAACTAAGCACCACAGAAAAAAATTATGAAGAAAATTAACTCTATCCCAGCCAAAACCAGCACAGGAGCTCTGGCTGACAGCCTCCTCCCACAGAGTCCAAGGTGCCAAGCCCAGAGGATTTGAAAGTCAGCGTATGTTGTTGTGTAACGTGGAAAGACGAGCTCCTGGGGCAGGCATGACACAAACCATTTAGCCCATCGCAGGCAAACATCAACCCTGCAAGTGCCACCTGCAAAACACTTGATAGTTTGTACAGAGAATGGTTTGTAGGTGTTACCTGGTCTCTGCATGAAACATGGCTTGGCAAGCAAGTGTGTGCAAGCTGACACCTCCAGATGGCTTCGTAGCAGACAAAAAATGCAGAAGACAAAGCTCCACTCAGGGAGAAATAGCATCCAGCCTTTCTGCATGTGGAGGAAAGTAATCCTGAGATGATGAAACTCCTGAACTCTAGTGGGACACCAACTTTGCAACTAAAAAAACAGCACAGCAGACCACAAGGAAACAATCTGAGTCCTTTTGGTTGTCCCCTCACCTTGTAACATCTTTCTCATCACTCGACTATTTCAGCCACCTCCAGACACTCCAAGCAGGTAGCAGAAGGCTCACCTAGAGCTGTCCCAAGAGCTAGAAGACTCCAGGCTCCACATAAGCCAATAAACCCATCTCCTCAATTTCTCGGTAACACTTTGTGCCCTATGAGCACCAAAGGCCAAAGGCAGCCAAGGGGTGTCAGCAGCACCTTTACTAATTTCTCTCATAATTCTTTACATAGGTTAAGTAAAGAGCAAGATGGCAAAACCCATTGCCCTGTAGGTCAGGGAAAGGCTGCGTGTTCTGGATTTTTTCTGCATCTTGGCCCTGTCTTTTGGCTGCCCAGTTGTTTTAAATAACCTCAGGGTTTCCTGTTCTATTATGTTAAAGGAAGTATTCTCCTTTCTGTTCAGATTCTTTCACATTTCGGAATACTATCATTCAGCCATACTGAGGTTCATGGACTAACTAGACTGAGGAAATGAAAAATGTGTTACTCCTTACACACAGCTTTTCCAAATGGCTTCTCTGCCCAGGTTACGATGTGGTAGACCCTGCGCTGCCCTTGTTGCTGACTGATAGGAATGCATGCTGCAATCTCATATTCCATCCTTTGCTTGCCCAACAAGGAGCAGCTGCCGCACACTGGGCCTGCTGGAAATGCAGGCAGCTGCAGTGCTCCAGCATCTATCATAGTATAGGAAGCCACCGCAGCAAGAAAAAGTTGACCAGGCAGAATTTATATATGCTGTGACCCACCACGAACTATAGTATCATTAACACCGTTTCAAACACAACTTCCTTGTGCCCCAAGCTTGGATTTTTTTAGTAGGTGATGTCCATGAGAATTTGAGATTTATTCCCAGCAAAACTCCAGACAGGAGCACAATATTAAAAATTCCCTGATCTAGAGCATGAAACCTCAAAGACGTGACACATTACAGACTGTGACTGTAAGAAAGGAGAAATCATTTCACAGTTCAGCATGACTCCAGCTGTTTAACAAACAAGCAGTAAATAACACAAAGTAGCAATGGCTTCATAAAGGTAAGGAAGCAGCTGAAGGTGGATGTGCTGAAGAATGATAAGCACGTTTTGGATTCAGGAAAGAAACAAGAATGAAGCTGCAGGGAGTAAAGGAGCAGGAGATGTTGTGCTAGAAGGAAACAACTGGGACTGACCAGACCAAGAACACATAGCAAGGACAAAACCAAAGCCATGGTCAGCTGGTTCCCCACTGCCCTGCTAGCTGTGCAAGCCCAAGGTGGAAACAACAAATCAGAATAGCAACATCTGCACCCTTGGTGAAGATCACCGGGGCTACATACAAAATTAAGTCTACTGAGAACATATTTAAAAAAAAAAAAAAATCCAACAAATACTCCTAGTAGGTAGCATGGCAAATTTCCACGGGCTGAGCACAATTGTACTTAACGTTCTTTGAAAGATCACTGACAACAGGACCCTTGCATTCTCCTCTTATGAAAACACAGTTACTTTGTGTGTCATGAGGATAGGAAATAAAAAGCAAATAAAGACTCAGTTTAGCAGATCTTCGCACCTGTGAACAATTCTCCCTCTCAGTGGAAGCTCCCTTACTCCTGAGGTAATTGTTCATGTAACAGCAGATTTGCAGGATTGGATCCTAAATGATTCACAGGGAAAGGAAATACGCAGTCCAGGATGGAAGCGAAGCTCTTCACAGAATTTCTTTTCATCTCCTGAAGCTGCCATGATATCTATTTTGCAGAGCAAGAATGGTTCAGCTGTATGTTTGTGGCTTGACAGAAGGGTAGGGGACAAGGCGAAACTTTTCAGCACAATTGCCTGTGGAGTTTGTCCTTCACTATTACAACTGGAAGGATATTTGTAGAATAAAGTTTCACTTCAAGCCCTGTCACATACTATATTACTCAGGAAGTGTCAAAAGTCCAGCAGCAAAACTGAAATGAATTAAAATCATCTTTTGAACCATTTGATGCCTGGAAAAATAGGAAAGGACAGGATGAGCAATGATACCCTTTGGAACCAAAACAAGGATAACAGAATTTTAATCCATCTCTTTAAAGCGTATCTTCCATTTTGAGTATTTTGGGAAGAAGTTGACATATCTGACTGGAAGGCACAGATGACTCAGCCAGTGATGGAATTTGTAGCTTACGAAACAAAAATGGTGTTTTGCTTACCAGTGTTTTGCATCATCAGACAAGTCACACCTGTGACTAGTGAACAGTACGCTATTCAAGTGTATTTGAAAGTATGCTCCCACCCTCACTCTGGCCAAAGAGTTTTTGTATTGCTCTTAAATGTTGGAATTGATTTTTGAGTCATAAGAGAAGATGCAAGAAATGTAAGAGTATGAAGAAGCAAAAGGAGTAATTCATAAATTTGAGAGAATGTCTTAAAAAATCCACACATGACGACTTTTATTCCTGTGTATGTCTGTCCAGCAGATGCAATGACAAGGAACGATCAGGCAACATTTAGTAGCCTGATCAGTAGCAACTAATCCTCCCAGTAGCAACATATATATAACATAGCATGATGCCTGGCAGCAGTACATTTCAAGTATTTCATTCAGAGAGCTACAAAAATAAAAATTCAAACAGAGTCCTCAAGTTCAGTTAACCCCAATATAAGCAGAACAAGGAAACAAAAGTGTTTCTTTTACATGTATTCTTAGGGGTGCTCCAAGTTATACCACATGCCAG
This sequence comes from Scopus umbretta, assembly GCA_013400535.1. Taxonomy (NCBI): domain Eukaryota; kingdom Metazoa; phylum Chordata; class Aves; order Pelecaniformes; family Scopidae; genus Scopus; species Scopus umbretta. Next base: position 50,676 of record VZTL01024568.1, on the reverse strand, counting down.
TTACTCAAAGGTAACATCTTTGTCAGGAATCAGAGCAGAAGGTATGACCAGAAGACAATTTCTAGAAATGGAAGTGAAATTTTAAATATCTCCACACCAGAATCTGCAGGTCTTGTCAAATAAAAGATTAAGGGGGAAAATACCCATGATTTTCCTGGAAGAAAATATTTTCTCAAATTTTACTGTTCAGAGAAGGGAATTAAGTGAATTATTTCCTGCTACATTAGAATACTTCTACCCCAAGACATTTTGGGTTGAATCAATTCACACTGTACCACGTTGCTTTCTTACTGCTATCTGCGTATCACTGAACGGCAACAAGTTCAAGCCACCATCATTTCACTTGTTCCAGGCACTTCAGCTGTCACAGCACGCACACCTTTTCCTCTGATCAAATCATCTGGATTTACCTGACTTCGGAGCATTGCAGAAATCGTGTAGGGGCCTTACAACTCCAAGCCCTCCTCTGGGCACAGCTTAATTTCCTGAACTGCAGCAAAGAAACAAATATGCCACAGTAGGAAACAGTTTAACATCAAACTGATTTGTAAGAATATTTCTGCTCATCCCATGTACTGAAACACACCACTTCAATTTCAGGACTGTTGAGATTTTTTTTTTTAATAAAAATGGCTACATTAAATATTATAAACTTCAAAATAACCTCAGAACCTTTGTTTTCTATGCAAAGGAATTTCATCCTACTTCTAGTTGTGTCCTCAGCTTGCTTTTGGGTGATGGGAAGGCTTGGGTACATTACCAACCCAAGAAGCAAGAGAAACAGATGCTGCATGAGCTTTCTGAAGTAGGCATTGCTCGATAGCTGCATCAGACTAGACCTAGAGGTCTAGTCTTTTCCTTCCAAACTTTAGTTCTTAATTTAAGATGAAAAAAAATAGCTGAAATGCCAGAATTTTCCACCTGAAGGAAATCCAATATTCATTTAGCTCAGCTGTCCTCCCTAGCCAGTCAGTGCTCTTGGCTCCATGCAGACAATTGCTTTCCCCAGAGCATGGTAGAGGAGCGATTTCTCAAACCAGCCCACAGTGTCAGTGCCAGACCGCTGTGGACTTGTACCTGACAATCAGCTGTTGTGGAAAACATGAGAAAGTAAATTCCAGGTAAGAGGTTAATCACAGAGTTACTCTTATTTATGGTCTCACTGGAGTCCCTAGAAACAGTTATACAGAAAAGGCTTTTGACTGATGGACCCCAAAATTATCTCAGTTCACTGCAAACCTTACTAGCGCACAGTATTTTCTTGGAGACTTCTACAGAAATTTCTTCAACGTGTTTTCATTTCTCATGTGTCACCAGAAAAGGTAAATTCTAGCCATACATCTTCCAACCAAAACAGGTGGAAAAAAATCCCCTCTTTTATTATTTTCTCGGTTTTATTTTGCTATCTATTATACAGAGTTCAAAAAGGAACATAATTAAAAATTTACTCTACAGAACCAAGTTTTCATCTTTTTTCACACAGATCTAGTGGGGGTAGGAGGAAGGGGGGGAGGGGAAGAAAGACATCCCGTCACATAAATAATGAAAAAGATGCTCAAAGACTGAAAATTTCACAGACAGCTTTTGAAGTTATTTTTTACTTCTTTATATGTTGTTGCATGCTCTACCTGCTGTTTTTTTCCCTTGGTAGCTTGACAAGCTCTTTTTAAAAAAGATTTTTAAAAGGCTGAGAAGAAGGCAATTCAAGAAGTTTTCACTGATCTTGTCCAAATAGAAGAAAGACTCTTTTCGTTGAGTATGCAAACTGCAATCCTTTGAACAAAAGGCACTTGACTCACATGATGCCAAGTCTTTTCTCAGCTGAGAGCTTACACAATGCAGGCTCCATCCACAATAACACAAGTGTAATAGGGGAGAAAAAAAAAAAATTAAGCCAATCTCCTCCTTTGGCCAGGCTCACCGTATAGGAATTATCTTTTTGCTATTTAGGCATGAAGAACTGTCATGTTTCGCTGTATTATTTTTCTGCAAGAGACAATGCCTGGGTCCAGGCGGACGAGGTGACGGAGCGGTAACGTGGGCAGGCAGCTCCGCCAGCCAAGGAGGTGAACAAAGCTCCCAGCGTCAGTCCGCATCGAGCACATTTCCTCAGAGCTTGCTGCATTATCCACAAAATGGTTACAAAACAAAAGCAAATCTCCAGAAAACCATTCAACTGTAATCTCTATAGACATTTCCAGCATCAGCCAGCCAAAAGGCAACAGACTCACCTTTCTCCTTAGCTTACCTTTACTCAGCTTTCCTTTCTACATGCACTGTTCTCCAAACTACCAAACACGGGAGCCTGTTAACCCCTTACAAACTGCTGTGCTTTCCACAACCTAACACAACACACTTCAGACAGGTAGCTCCTGAAGCCACTCGCTGCCATCCTTCACCACATGTTTTTAGGTACTGGGAAGTTAACTGCTGTCTCTGTGCGAGGAAGGGGCCAAGCAGACCACAGGTCTAAATGGACTCTCAGTCTTTTGGTGCATGCTTCAGGTTTTGCACAGTCTGCAGAAGATGTGGCTAGCGCAAAGTAATGAAACCCAATCTGCATAAAAGTAAGGAGCGAACCTTGTCAAAAAGGGTTCAGTGAAAATAGTCCGTGCTTCATACAGCTTGCAAAAGCCAGGAAAAGTCACATAGCAAAGTGCTGCTGCTCCTGGCGCTCAAGCCTCCATCCCATTAGTTTTATCCTGGCTTTATCTCCTGGGAAGAACTTGAAGAACCAGATGTATTGACCTCCAAATCCCTTGCTATTTTCTCTTTTAAATTAAATACAAATTAATCATGTTACAATAGCCACAAGGGTGCTGAGACGACCTTCATCAGATAGCATTCCCCAGGCCATGCTGCACCCAGAGGTACACAGCATGAACCGGGCTCTAAGCACACCTATAGTCTTAAAACCGGGAAAGTGGTTTGAATCAACAGTTCTCACGTTCAGCTAAATAAATGTGTGAAGCAGATGTAATACGCAACGGTACATGTAAATACTTTCCTTTTCCTTTGCTTTCTTTATTCAAAAAGAACACGAACCTAACTCACAAATGTGGACTCAGTGCATTAGCAGTCTGCCACTGTGGTCTCCCAGCGTAAAGAACATGGAAATTAAAGGTTTGAAAACCATATCTTTTTCTAAGCCAAATGGGTTCCTTTAAGTCACTAATAGCTTTGCAGAAAATTCCCCTGTGAAGATTAAAGGGGGGTGATATGTTAGAAATGCTGTTCTGAGCTAATTTATGAGTACTGCATGTGGCCAGGCTGTAGAAACGTTTTCCTCATGATTAAACAGAATTATTGGAAGGCTTATTGTATGCATATGTTGATTAACTTTAATTGCAGAGCTGTTATGAAACTAGCCAGTAAGAACACAATAGACCATAGTAACTTCTTGCAAACTCCTCATACCAAGAAAATTCAGGAGAAAAACATAGAGAAGTAAAGCAGGCAAGTAGGATACTGAACTCCTCGGCTTACATGGCCATTCTGCTGAGGCAGTGTTCCCATCACTTCAGCAGGAGCTTTCCCACCTCCTGATATAAAATGCTTGTGGCTTCCTCATACAGCAGTAACAGTGTCACCTCCAAGGAAAAAAATGACAACTGGATAACTCGCCTAAGAGCCTCCATGAAACAGCACTTTCATGGGTGGTTTCAAAACCGCAACAGAGGTAACACTGTGTTTGATGGTGCGGTACATGCCTACAACTTTCCAGATTATTGACATGAAGCTGCTTTTCACACCGAAGCCTCCCTCAAGCACTTCAGTCTCATAGTTTTTCAGACACACTGCATAAATCCCAAGTAACGCTTCCCTGTAGCAGTCACAACTGTGAGCACAGCATCTTTTTTCAGCCTCTGATTTACACTACAGAAACTTTAAAATGCCTTCCACACTTTTGGGATATATGAGAACAAATTTGCCTTTTTTTTTTTTAAAAAAATACTAGATACAACAGCACCAAAGACATGTTACATACAGATAAACACATAGTCCACCCTCTCACCCCAAGAGGCCAAAGACCTGAAACACGAAGATTTGAAGCATGTATTCTATTACCAGTTAGTGATGCTTGATCACTCCATTTTAAGTCCCACAAGTAATAAGCAGTAATGTAACACAAACCAACATGGTCTCTGGCATCAGCATTGTTCATTCTTTCCTTTATATGCTGGCGTCATCATCATCATCATCATGAAAGCTTTGAGCTCAGTTATCATTTGGATGGGTGAATAGCCACACAGGGAGGGATTAACATACATTTCAGATGTAACAGCAATGCAATTTTAAATTGCAGGCCTACATCTTCTGCCTTTTTTCCTTTCAACAAGATTATTGAATGAAGTTCAGAAGTCCATTTTAGTCTCAACTTATTCCCATAGCCACATCTCTATCCCTTGTGGCACACGCACTCTCAGATGGCAAAAGATCAACACCTACCATAAAAGCATCATCCTATTTGCACTTAAACATACTTCCTAAACCTCCGATAAGAACACGCAGAACTCAGAAGAACATCAGGATTTGCTGATTCACTCGGACACGCATCACTGCAAACCAGTAAGTGTTTTACTGAACCCTTTTCAGCTTTTCAAATTGGTTCTTCACCTGAGCAAGTCCAGTCTCAGGGAACGCCAGACACCACCTCTGCAGCCGTTCACCTTGGATGCACGTGTCTTCCATGAGCATAACCAACGGAGCCCGTGCTAGAGCAGTCCTTCGTGCTCCCAATCAACTGCAAAGGAAACAAAGTGCCCTTTGCCAGAAGGACACACGACGCGTCACAGAGACACTAATTTATCACAAGTATCTGCTGACTAAATTAGCTGAGCTCTAGAACACAGCTATTAACAGGATCCATCAGATTGCTTTAAGGACCATGACGTAGACACCTACCTACCTACCCAAAGACAAGCAGAAAAGCAAAACGGCCAAATGTGAAACATTCATAATTCACCCATTGCTTCCCATGTCGCAGAGGCACTAAATTATCACAATGTTAGAATCGTCCTGTTCCTAGGTGGGAAGCAACAGCATTCAGATACTTGCAGATAATGATGGAAAATTTCTAGGGTATAAGGAAGGAAAAGAGCTATTTTGTCTTTTCTGACTCTCAGAGATGGGGAAATGCATGAGACTCCCCCTGAGAATTGTGCTGGAGCTCAGGTGGGCTGGGAAGAGGAGGAGGAAGACAGCTACAACCTGTGCTATGTTTTTCCCCACAGTTTTGCTAGGTACAAAGTAAGCCAGCATGAATTCAAATTTATTCATTCAGTCAGATGATGTTCTGAGATAGGTATTCATGAACCTCCCATGTTCATGATGCCTGAATGACCCACAGAGAAGTCACGTTTGTCAAATTTAAAATTTTAGCTGCCTCTGACTGCAGCCTGCAGCGTGTGAGCTCCACAACCTGTTCCTGCATGCCAGAGGCAGAGGTCACTGGCAGCAGCTTTGTGTTACCAGAGAGCATACACAGCTCTCCGGCTTTTACAGAGTTGCCAATGGACCTCCATATGGGCAAAATCCTATAGCCCTCTGCAAAGGGAACACATCCATCAGGTTCTCTTTCCAGATAGGAAGGAGTAAAGAAACCGGAAATATTTTCATAACCTGGCTAAGCAACTCAAGTGTTAAACCCAACCTAAATATTCTGATTCCCGTGACAGCCTTCACATGGTTCAAATACTTTTCACATTCAGTTCAGGCACTGGACCCACTTCTCCTTTTAACTGCAGGTTCTACACCATTTTAACCCAGAAAACTCAACAGTTAATTCGTAGGACTAGACATTCAAGCACGTTGATCCAACTTTGTGTATTGGCAAGAATGGCATTTAAAATTCTATCACTATCAAAAATGAAACTTTCAAATAAAGATGCAATGCATTCAAACCTTTGATTGTCACTGAAACATCAGGATGAATTCACTAGAGATTAAAACAGCACAACCAATTTAATTTCTCTTTCCTGATTTTAACACCTGAAGTCATAACTCTAATAATCATGGGAGTGGGTACCATTCACTATTGCATCTGAATTGCTGCCGAGAGCAGGATCCAACAGCAGAAGTCGTACTTGGTTGCTTTGAAAGGCCACACTCCTCAGCTCAATTCTGTCTGATACTTGCTGCAACGTCTCCTGCTTTCCCATGCTACCAACCAACCACTGCACTTGGCAGCCACCTGCATCAAAATCCCTTTGACTGGTGACAGTGCGAACCCGGCACAGCAGTGCCCGGGCAGCGGCAAGGGACAGGCAGCTTGAGAGCTCCTTGGCAGAGCCGGAGGGCAGTCTTCCCTGCAGGAGGGGCAAGGCATGCCGGCAAACATGCTGCAGTGGGGATAAAGAGAGAATTAAATCCACCCTGCTGGAGCAGAGTTGAAGGTACAGGTGTCTGGCCACTGTGGGAGAAACTGCTACTGGAAATACTTGTCCACTAACCGATTTCTTGGGGAGCACAGGAGGAGAAGAGGAAGAAAATGCAGGAGTTAGCACAGCAGACTGCTCTGAAGGCAGATGTTTATTCAAGAACACTTCTGCGTACATAAAATAGGCACAATAGAAAAGGCTTTTATTTGGTTAGCACAGTAAAAAGCAGATGCTTTTATTATTTGAGATTTTATGATGTTAATCCTGCAAGAATGGCTGGACTGGAGCTATTTATCATCTGGCACTCTATACTTTGTTTCCATAGAAGGAAATGAAAAAGGCCAGGAAGGTTCAGCCAATTTGTCTTTTAATACTCTTTATTGGCTCATTAATGATTAATTCTTTTTAACACTCTGCCCTAGATCCTAAATTCACAATGGCTAAATGTAGATGAAAGATTCCAAATCCCCATCTCTCTCCTCCCTCTTCTCTTCTGGTTCCTGAGTCTATGTAAAAAAAAAATAAATAAAAAAAAAATCTGCCACTGCTCAGCACACTGCTGTCTAAATCATACAGGACAGAGAACCATCTTTGGAAGATTAAGTGGTACAGAAGATGAAACAAAGACAACCCAACTCAGTTCTGAAGAGCCACAAACAGTAAAGGACCCACTCAATAATGATAATAGCTGCCACTGCTCAGCCACTAAGTCTTCAACTTATTTATGCCTAGCACTGCACTACTGCAGTACTGCAGCATTCAACTGTTTTAGTTATTGAATTCTTCTTTTTGAAGGAACGTGGATTTATTTCTTCACTATATTATTAAAAGCAGAAAATATCACTGTTCTACAATCAGAAATCAAAGAAAAGTCTTAGAACTGCCATGTAACAAGAACATTACTCATTTGAACATTTCTTTTAGATTAAAGAAAGCTACAGCCCTGATCACAGTGGTCTTTACAAGTCTCACAGCAATTTAATAACAATGCATTTGTCAATACACTGTCCTACATGCGATAATATGCATAAGAATATTCTGCCTACATCACGTTTCTTCCAGGATTTCAGTTAATCTCTTCACAGTCTTTCCTGAAGCTGTAAAAGAATCAGGTGAATAGGATAGAGGTCTCGGATCCTTTTCCTACCACAACTATCAACACACTATTTGTGGCCAATTCACTTACCCATTTTGCATCTCACTTCTGTTTACAGAAAAGGAAGCAAATAAATAACCACTTTCACAGTGCGCTTTGACATCTCTGGAGGAACAATGCTATTTCTGTTCAGTATTTTTATTAATCTGCTTACATGCTGCTACTAGCTGTTGCAGTTCAAATCAAAGGTGACTGCATTTCAGTGATCCTGGATGGAAAGCATGATATAAATATCAGTCTTAATATTAAATTCATTAAGTAGGCCTACAGAAATCAAGTCATATAATAGTAGTGCATCATTAAATAATCATCATGTCACATGTAACACAGTGCTTACCACAGAGAGAGAAATGGAGCACCTGTAGTAAGCCTGTTTGAGCAATACCACCTGCAGACACACATTCCTTGTTCGGCACATTTTTGTTCATACAGCTACAGAGCAAGAGTATGCCACGGATTCAGCAAACATGGGATCAGAAGGTAGAGGAGAATCAGCATCAAGACTGATTTCTAACAGATGAATACATTAGCACATAACTCATTTACTCAAATTGGCTGATATGACAGTACTCAAAAACTACTTTATACCGGGGACATTAATGAAGATAATCTGCAACTGAAATCACAGGTGCATAAGTTCTAGAAAGTCTCCTGGATAATGGGACACAAAGCCTCTGCCTGCTGGTCATCTGCTCCACTGCAGCTTACACCTGCAGTGCTGTAAGTCTTTGTCCATAATGTGTTCAGTGGCCGACACAAATGGAGATAAACATCACTACACAAGGAACCAGAATGAGAAATACTATCTCCTCAGAACACCACTGCTAACAAGGATGTCTATCAGAAACTCAGGAGGGAGGTCAGGGACTCTACTGAAAAAGAAAGTGGATTATCCTCCCTCCCATACTCTGCTAATAAGGATGTGGGCAGTGGCAGCCTGCATTGTCCTGCCAGTGTCGTAGGAGTTTCAAGAGAAACTTCAGTCACTGAGGCTGTCAATCCAAGCATTTCCAAGTCTAAAAATCATGTTTAAAAGAGATTTGCAAGAATGAGGCAGTACAATGTAGCATCTTTACACAGGTGCAAGTACCTGTGCCTTCTGCTAACAGCCACTTTGTAATGATCCTTAATACTTTGCTATTAGTTCTCTATCTTGAAACACAGATCTAAGCCTGCTAGTAAGCTTTCATTAAATAATATTGAAATCTTAATCAAAGGTCATTACCATCATTACCTATAATTACCCAGTCTGAAACGTTGAATTTTACAGATAAGGCATTCATGCGAAAAAATGATTCATGCCTGCAACAGGTTCTTTTTGTAGAGATGGCTGGATTTCAACCGCTTTAGATTAGGTGAAGTTAACGTATAGAAGGGAAAGGGCAATATCAAATCAGTAACATTTACACATCTCATTCATTAGGATAAATAACCTTATAACATCTCCAGTATCTGCAGAAATTTTAGTGAATACATATATTTGCCTCTAAGTACATTTGACAAGACTGTAGCTCTACCATTCATCCCAAATGAAGACGATCATATGTAAACATGTACATTTCCCCACAATGCAATTAACCCAGGTGATGTATTCATCTGAATCACAGCAGCTTTTTTTTTTTTTAAAGCAAAATACCTCAAAAACCCCCCAAAACTTTAATTCCCTAGAGAGACTAATATTTTTGCCCTAAGGACTCTTGACACCACTACTCTACAGCTCACTCAAAGCTAAAAGCTTGGGTACCACAGGCAGGAAGGTTACTTTTAACTTCAAAGTTAATGCAGATCTTTGAGGCGATTTAACACTTGAGGAGGTGGTTGGTCTCTAACCAGGTGGCTGAATATCATTAATTAGAACATTACCTAGTCAGTATTGCTGAAAGACAGACATTCCTCCATGATGATGTGCCGAGTAGTCTGCACTCAGCCACAGTACTTCAGACAGTTTCTCACTGTTATTAACCATAAGCAAATTTGGGCAAGGAAAAAAAAAAAACCAAACCACCAAACAAACAAAACAAACTGTTGCCCAGATCTTTTTGTATCTCTGTCATCACACAGATGATCAACGCTGTTGGAAATGCCTCTAGAGCATGACATGCCCCAACAATTCATCACTAATTCTGCTTTTTCATTCCTTTCCTTCTACCATGTTGTGATTCTCATTGCAATCAAACTGGAAAGGCTGGAAACTCTGACCAAAATCACTGGGTCTAACCAACCCAGTGCTGGTCCAGGGCGCCAGAAAGGGTGCCAGCAGGCATTGTGGCCTCTCTGCCCAGGACTCCTCCAGTTCCACCTCCCAGAGCAGAGGCAGGGCTGCTCCACACCACACCTTATGCAGCAAGGGATCTTTGAAGTCCTAGGTCCCTCTTCTTTCCATTCTCACCACTACGGACATGGACTTTCAAGGCTGTAGCATAGCACACTAAAATAAAAACTTTTTCAGCATTCACAGAGATACCAAATACCAGGCTTTATTACTTCTCAAAAAGTAGAAGACATCCATTTCTTTAACATGATGGATTATAATGAGTTTTTGGCAAATCTGCTTTGTCTGGTAAAGTATGTCATTCCCTACAGAAGCAGATAAAGCCTTACACTGTTTTGTTTGCATCTTAAACCTCTCAATCAGTTGGGGGGGGGCGGTGTTTGTTTGTTTTCCTTTCTCATGGTTGCACAAGAAATGTATTTAAAGGCCTCTGACAAGGACATGACATGCTTTCTTTGTTCCCCGCACCTTACTTTCCCCAGCATCCTCATGGCTAATAGAGATATCAAGTGTTATTATACATTGCTGTAGCTACAGGCCACTTCTGTAGGCACCTTTGTAAGTTTTGGTGTGTTGGTTGGCGTTTTTTGCTGTTTGGTTGGTTGCTTTTTTAAATAACAGTATTATGTCATTTTTTCCCTGTACAAAAAGGATTTTCAAGAGCATCCATTTCTCTTTCACTAAGTATTCCAAGAGCATGAAAGTTCAGCTTTTCCCTGCAAGTCGCTTCACTTAGGCCTTTCTACTTAGCAGCTCACAGACTGCCTTGGAGATCTGGAGGGCATCAAAATCCTGAAGGCAAGATACCCTGAGAACATCACCACGGGAGGTTTACTGCTGTGTGTTGATGACTGTGGGTGCTGTGAAATCCAGAATTTCCCTGTGGACTTCACAGCCATTGTAATCTGCTCCTTGGCAACCACAGGCAATATAAAGCCTGTACAAACATCCTGCAGTTTCTGTTCACGTTCATTTTTTCATCAAACTTCCCCAACCTTCTTGCACCATCAGCCCCTGGGAATGGCCAACTTCAGGAGCTGCCAGTGTTGCCAGATTTGTTTTGGCAACTACCAGCACAAGACGCCCTGGAAAGGCAATGCCAGCGATAGCTCCTGGTTGCAGGCAAAGCTTCAAATTGCTCTGTAGTGGTTTAAGTGCCACAACTGCACTCGTGCCTGCTCTGCTCCCAACTACACACACGCACACACAAAAAGAAAAAAGTGTGCCCTCTGTTACTTTAAGCAAGTGCATAACCCAATTGAATTTAGAGGACCTACTCACGTGCTGAGCTGGACATATGCTTAAATACTTCCCCGAATTAACACCAGATACTACCTCACCCACACCAAGCCCTCTGCTCCCCTCCTGTGCCCTCCCGTGCTCCATCTCCTCCTGAGGTGCTCAGAGCCTGCTCCGATGGGTGCTCCTGCAGCATGGGGACAATGGTTTCCACACAGACTAGGCTCAGGAACATTGTAAGATCCTGGTCCAAGTGTGCACACAACCCAAAACATGCCCGAGACTGATCCTGTAGCTACAGCCTCTTCACATTTCTCCACCAGAAATAAAGATCAGAATTTCTTCTTGTGTTTGCCAAACATCGTATTTCCTGCCATAGCATCTTTTCCTCTGAAAGCGAACACCTGAATTTTAGTCTGGCACAAAAGCACCTGCTAAAACCCTTTCATGTACATCAGCTCAAGAAACACTCTTTCAGTTAACTCTCACTTGGCTGGAGCAGCATGAAGACGTGTAACATGCTGGATCGGACGCTGCGCTCACTCCACAGGAATTCAGGAGTAACAGCACTGAAATAATCTGGTCCGTAGAGCTGGTGGCAGAATTCATAATTGTGCTACTGTAAGTATGCCAGCTGCCTATAAAGATACATGTCCCCCCAGCCCCCGATTTTTTAAAAAAGTCAGTAAACCATAAGCTATACAGGCCCTCTGAAGTGCAAAGAGAAACCTACGCCTGCCTTTGTTTGGATTCATTATCCACTTTCCTTATATATTCTGAGGAGCTGAGAAGGCACCCAAGATAAATAGCTTGTAATCATCTGATATCTTCATGTGACCTCCCCTCTGCAATTTGCATTGGCTTTAAGTTTCCAGATGAAGACATCGGATGAAATAGTGCTAGGATTAATTTTAGCCTCCTCCTCAAGATGACTTGCTGATACCAGAATAAGGCTCTAATACTTGACAGAGCAGAATATTTTCCTTGCCAACATAATCTGTTTCAGGCTTCGCAGGACTGAAATAAAGTGTGCAAAAACAGTTCCAAGCAAAGAAGCGTTGTGAGCTTTGGGAGCAGAGAAAGAATTAAAATAGCATCATTCTTCTGGGTTTGCAAATCAGGATACACAGCACACACCTGCAGGGCAGCCCGCACAGCACAAATCTGAACACGGCAGCATCTCCCTTAATGAGACATTCACTACAGCTTGTCAAAAGATGGTACAAACACAGGTTTGGTATGTTGATAGAACAAATTTCTCTAGTTTTTAACTTCCAAGGACCTGCAGTAACAGACTAACTGTGGGAAGCTTTAGTACCGCAAGGAACAGCAACATTTTTACTGTGATGGCCTTGCACCCTTCAGTCCAAAGCACTACAAGCTGTCCTTACAGAGCTGCGCGTCAGTCAATTCATTTTAGCATATACTCCACAGGAGAGTTAATACAGCTTCAAGACTGTATTACATTGATTCTTCAGAGATGTTTGATGAGAACAGCTCCTGAGAAAGCAAGCAAGCCTGTCTGAATCTCCACCATACAGAAAAAGGCCTAAATTCTGCCCTTTCTTACACATTATCAGCCCGCCTGTAGCCCCTGAGCATGTTCACTTTGAGTTATAGTCATGCAACTTTTAAACATGAGCTCATGCTTCAATAACTTGCAGTGTCCTTGCCGGCCAAAGTACTATCAGGTGTGTTTGTAAAGGGATTTTTTCCAGACAATTGTCAGAGCAAAACAAAATCTACTGTGGTAGCACAGTCATGCTATTCTGGCAGTTTAATGAAAAACTGAAGGCATGAAAGGTGCTGAACACCGAGGCTGATGAAACAAGGTGCAAGTTGGGGATGAGGACATTTCTGAGAGCATCCAAACTGCACTGAGAAGGAGTCTGAAATCTGAATTCTGTAGCTGCCACAGAGCCGAGACTGCGAGGTTTGGTATGTGCCAAAGCCATTGCCTCAGCTCCCAAGGAAGCACGTGCATGCTGTGGTTCACTCCTCACTGACATGGCAGCCTGACCTCTTCCCGCCTGCTACAAACCGACCCACCGGGAAAACTCTTGCAACTTTTCCTCTCTGCCACAGAAACATCAATTAACTTACTTGTGTCCGATCTAAACACAAAAAATGGCAGCACTGTCTCCATTTCCACAGGCGTATTGCCTTAGAAGTTCCGTGTGGGAAGAACTTTATTTTTTACACTTTTGGGGGATTTCTAAATATTTTGAGCACCCAGTAAGAGCCATTGACTTGCAGGTTGTGTGGAAAAATCAAGACTATTTACTGTGCATATCACAAGACACATTTTCAAGCAGGTGAACTCAAGGGTGTGTACATATTTCTGTCCAGAAAATCCCAGGGGGAAAAAAAAACAAAAAAAACCAACAAAAAAAAAGAAACAAACCGAGACTAAGCAGTGCCTGAAAAAAACCACTCAATCATGTACTAATACTTAGATTATTAACAAACTACACTGATATATTTTGTATTAACTACCCCATAAATTAATTACAGTGGAAGCTAATGCAGATCATGGCTATATTTGTTACTCTGAACTTTCTCTTGGTGTGGATAACTACTTGGCTCTCCCAGGACATAACTGCTGGCTTGTAAGTGGACTTTTTTTGAACTACTATGCTCTAATGAGACTTTCCAACAGAGTCTACACTTTCGGCACCTGAAAGAGTGGATGAAGGAGGGATGAAACCGGGGGCAAAAAGAACATAGAATCGTTGAGGTTCGAAAAGACCTCTGAGATCATCTAGTCCAACTGTCAACCCAACACCACCATGACTACTAAACTATGTCTTGGGGGGGAAAAAAAAAAAGATACAGGAGCAGAAAAATATCACAGCTCAGCACAAGCAGAACAAAACGCTATCTTACCAACAACAATGTGAACAAAGAGATAAAATCAGCTGATGAAATCAGCAGATGAATTAAAGAGACATATGTCAATGGCCTGGGAAGCCTTGGCAAAATGACACCTGTCTTGCAAAGCTGTGGAATGAATGTGGAAAATGAAGGACAGAGAAAATGCGAGTCAGCTTCACAGGCAGACATGAACAAGACTGCTGGAGAGCATGAAAGCCACGAGGGTGAGGAGATGAAACACTATCACAACTGAAACCAGCAGAAATCAGCAACTCGAGCACATGCTGCCAGCAAAAGCAGACAAATAGCATTGCCCTAAAAACGTCATGTTTGGGCTGGCAAGAACCCCGAAGAGGGAGGGGGCTTTCCTGGGGGGTAGTTTTGCTCACAAGCTCGCGGCAGCTGGTGCCGTCCGGTGCCGCGGCTCCTCAAGCAGCCCCAAAGGTGCCACAACGGTATCTCACACCCCTGCTGGTGCCAAAGCCATGACATTCGATGTCACCTCTGCTCCATCGGCCCAGGGACCCCTCGCCAGGTGCCCAGCCTGGGAGGGGGCGAGGGGCAGCCGCCCGCGGGGGTCACACAGGCACAGCTGTAATCACTGCCAGTCGCACCGGCAGCTTCTCCCCTTCCCACAAAGCCCGGGAAGCTGCACGCTGTAAGGGATGGCTGTGACATCTCAGGCCAGACTGAATAAAAGACCTTGACTGTAATCCTAGACTTTTACAGTCAACAGGACTTGTCTTCAGAAGCGCCAGGATTTCATCCATGACATTGAGATGGCCCTCGTGCCCGCAGCCACCTCTGCAGCAGGAACAGCACGGGTGGTCCTTCAGAGGAAATAACCCAAAAGTCCCAACACTCCTGACCAAAGGGAGCACATACCTACTTAAAAGCTGCTACAAATGTGGTTTGGGTTTTTTGTTTTGTTTTGTTTTGAAAAAACACGCATATTTAATGCCTAAAGTTCTTTAGAAAGTGTTTTAAGAATTAAAAACAAAGCCAGACAGCAGCAGGATGATCTCTGGAAAACTTCAAAGAAATAAAGCGCTAGTTTGTCTTTCTTGTTAAGTAAAGGATTTGGTATATTTTTGGCTGGAGAAGAAAAACAGAGTGGTGTTTGAGCATATATACACATGCATATATGCATATATATATGTGTGTGTATGTGTGTCTCTGTATACATATGCATATATTATCTGTCCCAATACAAAGAATTTGTGAAATGGTAAAAAGAAATCAGGGGAAAGGCTGGAATCTCCGCATTTTATAAATACAGCAAAGATAATGCAAATGAGGAGTTCTCGAGTAAGGGGAATAGTGGTCCATTTGCCACATGAAAGCACTTGTACATATGCTGCAGCACATTAAAAATATGAAACGGACACACGTGCCTTTGCTTTGTCTATGGGACACAGTTTGTCTTGAAAACCTCAAAAGTAAAAGAATTCCAGGATTTATAAGAAGCCATTAAGAATTTAGGTTGTGGTACATTAAGAGATAAATGCTGGCATATCGATAGCGATTGCATAGTTTGTTTAAGTGCATTAAAGAATACAAATTCACATAGCTAATAAAAACTGAGCTAATACTCCTTATTTTTATGTCTCTTATTTGTAAAAAGTTATGAAGGTTAAAGAATTTACCAAACAAAATGAGAAAAATATGCTGTAGCTCTCCTACAAAAGAAAAACTGTCAAGCTATTACTCCTCTAACCAATTAATCACATCAGGAGAACACTACATGAGCTTAAGAGTTTTCAGCACTACAGGCTGAATACCAATTTCAATTAACTCTCCTGAGTTTCTGCTAGTAGGGTAGGAGGTATGATTTTGCACAGCATGGTGTAATTCTGTCTTATTGTTATATACATGCTTTTTAAAAAAAAACCAAAACCAAAACCAACAAACAAACAAAAAACCCCCACCTAACAGCCAAATAAACTATCAGTTTTCATGACATTTACCTCCTATTATTCCTTTCAAAGTATTTAATCTCTCCTAAAGTTAGTTCCGCATGGAAGAACTTAAATTAAAAGAAACTAGCAGACCTATAAATCATACTTGCTTTACATACCCCCTCATCAGAAGTTACAAGTCTACTACTTAATTTCTGATCAATTAATTCCTAGTGAAATCCATTACGACAAAGTGTCCACAGAATAAATGTGAAAGCTAAAATCTGAGTAAAATCTTATTTAAGAGCTGTCACCAAAGTAGGATTTGTCTGAACTTTCTTTCAGATCCGTGCAAATACTGTAACTTAAGCTTTCTTTTAAACCACACTTTTTTCAAACTGAAAACTACAAAACTGAAATGTTCAGCTGACTTTTCTTATTATGCTCAGCAATTCCAGAACTCTGAAAAAATTACATTTCCATAGTCATAAAACTAAGTCATGCCAGACAGATAATTCACCTACACAAAAATTCCAAGATTTTTTCTAATCTTTAAGTGTCCTGTCTTTCAAAATAATTTGCAAGAAAGCATGTGCAGAACTCCACCATAAACAAATATTAGAGAGGGAAAAAAACAAATAAAAATATCGTAGTATTGACAGAATATATACAGACATCTCACTAACAGAATTAGACTGATTCAGTTGCAGAATAAAAACTTGAAAAGAGCCAATTCACTTCAACATTTACTTACTGAACATTTGAAAACATCTTGTCATGAGCAATACACAGACCAAGAATTCATCATGCCAATTCAATTAATAACTTTGAATGTATGACATTTTTTTCCTGCAAGCAGTTTATTTTCTCAATGGATAAATAAAACCTACTTTTATCAAGCATGCAATTATTTGTTCAGTTTTTATCTCATCTCTGAATAAAGGCACATAAAGAAGAGAGAGAAGTTTCATTATGTAACCAACCTGTTACTGGTGCCAACCCAGAAACATCTTCTCAAAATCTCAAAGAATTTTAAACATCACTTAATCGGACCAACAAACAAATGGTTATCAATTTTTATTGGATCACTCAGAGTATCTTTCTGAAACCATTTCTTCATCTATGTTTACCTGCTCCCAGACAAGTGAAAATAGGATGTGTGTGTTTATTATTGGGTAATTAAATTAAGCCTAAAAAAAATACCACCTGTGATCAAGCATTCTATAATTAACATATGTTTACAGATATGGTGTCATCAAAATTAACTACACTCTAATCTCAATAAATGTGAATTTTGATCTTTTTGTTAACTAATCTATTGAACACATTTTCCAGGTTCTTGACAAAAGGTCATTTCATTAGCAGTGAACTCTGGCTGTAAGAACACTTGACACTGTGTTGAACTGCTCCAGTTACTTGCCAAATACCAGCTCCAAGCCTGGGGCGGGGGGTAGAAAAAGGTACTATTTGTCCAAGTAGTTTTATCGCAGACAGACTCTTCACCCTCCAAAAGCTTTTTACAGTTTTCTGTCCTGTGCAAAGTACCTGCCATAAGCCTAATAAAAGTTCATGATAAAATGATGACTGTATTGTAACATTACACACAGCAGAATGGAGTAGGAATACTGCGGAGCAAGCAGCTAAACCGTACCAGTTCATTTAACCTTATGCATCACAAGAAACCTTACACAGTGGCAATACAGTCTCTAAACGCAAGTTTAGAGAGTATCATATGACACAACTGCATCCCACGTTCTCCCAGATCAACAGAACGACCACCGACGTACCTACGCGCACGCAGCAAAGCAACCGTGTTGGCTGTTGCAGAAACACGGGCAAGTCACTGACAGGGACACAGCCTGGGCCCGGAAGGCTCCCTTCTCCTCAGATGCAGTGGTCTTTCCTTGATGATATATGCTAGGCATCTACAGGAATCTTGGCTGCACTACCAATGATGTTTCAAGATATGCTTCAAAGCATACTTTTCCCACTTGCTTAATTGGCACATGCAGCACTCTTATTTACTACCCGATCTCCAACACATAGCTCCCCAACCACGGGACTAAGCTGTAACGTCTCCTGAACCGGACACCTCCCTTGATGAGAAGGCAGCCATGCATTTCATGTGAGCAACTCTAGCCATGCCATACACACTCCTGTCCTTCTCCTGTTGCCCGTGAACAAAGAGATGGCAGTTTCTAAACTGTCTCTGCTGCTTGTTAAAAGCACAAGCTTCAGAACCACCCTGCCAGGCTGTACAGTCTCAGTTCTGTACTCATGTACGATATTTTTTTTTAATCGCAGTCAGCGCAAACAGTACTAACGGGAGCCCTGTCTACAAAAGAAAGAGCTGAATCCAGAGAGGTCCCCAAGATACACTCTTTTAACAAAGCAAATCATTATACTACCAAATTAGTAGATCAATAGACTTTTGCTGCCATGAGCCTTAGGATATGGAGCTTAGGAACAAAGACCCATATCCAAAAATCTGGCTGGACTCACTGTACAAGCTAGAGATGAAGAGAGATTATATGATCCTTGTTGAATACATTCAAATATAGAAAACTCCGTCTGAGTATGGTGTTTCCAGTCAAACCAACTCTGAGACACCCTGTTCTGCATATGTTTGGCCATGAGTCTTTGAGGAGCAAGGTCTTCCAAAAATCCACAAATTGAGGAACATGGCAACCCACTACAAATGAGATCAGACACCAAGATGTCTTCAGGAAAAAGACGTAGTAAAGACTGCGAAAATGAAACTGCATTCGGCCAACACACAGAAGTAACGTAGAGGACTGAAGGGAATGAAGCAAGATATATAATCCATCCATGTTAAGGGTATTTGAAAAGTAAGAGAGGCAAAAACGACAGAAAAAAGTCATTTTCACATTAAATACCACCAACCACAACCATTAAGGAAAAAGCTTTGCTAGCTCTTTCCCCTGCTTTCCCAGACAAAGCTGATACAAGAACAAGACCCAGCCCTCTCCTTGTGACGTTACTGCAGTCTCTAGACTTCCTAAAAAAAAACCACGTTTTAATTTAGTTTTCAATGTCAAATAACTGATTTCAAGTGCATTTCCCACAGCAATCCATACATTCTCTGGCTTTCTATTTTTAAATGTGTGATAGCTCGCAGCTCTGAGGCTGCAGTATACATTATACTGCAAAATTACCATGTCAACAAATAACTTAACTTTACTTGTAAACAGTGCCTCTTTGTGAACTGGCAGATGTCTGCCAAGTTACGCTTTTACTCGTCAAGATGTTAATTGGGAAAAATATCAGTCAGATACAACCCTCTTGTGCAGCAAGCAGCAATAAAAGACTTGATGGAAAATGACTACCCCAAAACACTCATATCTCAGCAATAAAAGACAGTTCTGAGAACTGGTGTGCAAGCAAGGGATCTCAGGCCCTTGAGGAGAGCAGTTGTCTGATAAATTCCTTACAAAGGGGAGATGTAATTCAAAACCAATCAATAAGTAGGTGCCAAATTCTCAGAAAATGAGTCCTAGCGTACACACATAAAGAGTGTAGATATGTGCCATTATATTTGCACGTATCCCGAGACTGCAAACACAAACAGCACTTGAATTCATACCTTTGTAGGTATGTAGAGGTCAAATGGTGCCAAAATGCCAGGTTGCTTGTCTCAGCCACGTGCACAGATCAACTCCTGCCCCTCAACTGACCCCAGAGAGAACACGATGCTCAGCTGACTTTCCAGCCAGGCAGGGTACAAACCCTCTGCCCCACTGTCCCTCTCTGCCATGGGCCTCACCCATCCTGAAGTATCCCTGCAGCTTGCCCTCCCCAATCAAGCTGGGGCATTTTGAGGGGCCACACTGAGACACCCCCATTTGGGGATGCTCCAGGACCACCCCACTACCTGCTCTGGCATCTCATTCACCTAACACGGATGCGGCTCTGCCTCAATGCAACATGTGAAATGGAGAGGACTCAAGTGCTTCTCTCAGCTAAAATTAATCAGACAATAACTTATTTATTATTGAGCCACTGTTTAAAGTGGTCACTAGTGTGTCGGATTTCATTTTGTTTTAAAAGCTGTGCTTCACAAAACGCACAGTCAGATTTTAAAAACAGAAAATGGTGCACATACCCAACTTTATGCCTCAGCACCCGAGGAAAGGATCAAAACTGCAAACTTCCAAGTAAAAGGAAGGCATGCTATCATTTGTGATATGGAAACGAATGTGCCCATTAATTGTTTACACCAAAGAAAATTTAATCCTCTGGTGAGGAACCTGTTGTAGGCATGTGTAAAACATTGGTGTTCATGGGCGTAATTCCTGTTTCCGGAGATAAAGCTGGAGGAGGCAGCACAGAGGTGTAACTGTTGTGCTGGAAACACCTGGGCTCCTGGTGACAACAGTTTCAGAGCTCTGTGGGGCTCCTCACAGCTCTCTTACCCTTCCCAAGGGTAATTCCCAAGAATTAAAATCCAAGCAGGACATCATGAAAGAGCCTTCTAATGAACATTGACTTCTTTGTCCTGCAGGGAGGTGAAGAGCTGGGCAGGAGAGGGTGAGTTTTCCCATGGCCACAACTTGACATCCCCGAGAGCTGTGCAGCACCCTGATGGTCCTCCAACCCCACTGTGATGTCCACGTGCATAACGTGCTCTTCATTTCTTATGCTTTTTATCCAGAAAGATTGCAGGGCCATACAAAGTAAACGAGAAAGCATTTCATCCCCACAAATGCTTGATCATGCAGTGTCTCTTGAACTGAGGCCATTCAAAAAAGAAAGTTTCACTGATTTGCATTACCAGCAGCTAAGCAGAAGTAAATGTGCAAGGAATTTCTCCTGGTACAGGCAAGATTTGGGGGGGGGGAACCTTAAAAAAAATATTGTTATGAACTGTCAAAAACAGTTGCAAAAATAATAGCACCCATGGGAACATGGGTGGGCATATGAGGGGCAGGCCACACTACTTCTACGTTCTCATCTCGACACCAAAAACCAAGATGATAGGAGATGGATGCTTGCTATAAACGGCAGGAAAGGGGGCAACAAGGCCATGGGGATGAAGGAAAAGCTATAGTTACTGCTGGCATGCCAAAAGGAGCACAAGTAATTAAAACTGTATGACCTTTTTATTTTTGAGCACACGTGTTGCAATGCAAGATTAATTAAAAGGATCCATTTCCATCATATGCAGGATCTGTTTACTGTTGCATTATCATGGCTATGTACAGCACATGTATTCAGCATATGGAAAAGAGATTAACTGCATATGATAACTAACCATAGAAGACTGGAAAGAGTAAATGTGAACCATATTGGTAAGATGTATAGCTTTGACAGCACAACTGAAAAGCCAAATCAGGCAGGTGGCCATAGAGACCAGCCTGGGAGAGCCTAGCCTCACACTAAACAAATAAATCAGTCTCTCGGTGGGCACTTAACTCCTCTATGGGTTCAACAGCAGCTGTGCAAATGTAGTACTAAAACAACAGAGAAGAGGGAGGAATGCAGAAACACAAGCATAGGAAAGGCACCATTCCATACAGAAATTCTCATAAAACTGGAAACTGTTAAATGGAAGCTGAAGAAGTTTGTTCCTTGCACCGGAATCCAGATCTTGCAACAAACAGTAAAATTTAATATCCTTCTACTAATAAACTTCCGTGAAACCTAGGACTTGCAACAAACAGCCCAATCCAATATCCTTCTATTGAAGTACCAAATGAAATCCTCACATACCAAAGAGGACAAAGCAGCTTTCTGCACTGAACAATAGCTACCCTCAATTTGCATTTAAAATTCTCTAATCTAAGTATGATCCGAGTGTAAGTCCTGAAGCAAATCAAACCTCATGTATTTTGCTATTATTTTCCAAGTGAACAGGATAAAAGCACACATATACAGAAGAGGGATGCCACCTTCAACCAATAATTATTGAGCTGACTTGAAAGCAAGAACAATGCTGAGATCCTGCCAATGGGAGTAAAATGCCCGATTCAATCACACAGCTATCCAATAATGCCTTGGAAGAGGAAAAACACATCGGGTATCTGAGGTAAATGGTAAATCGTTTTACAGTTTACAGAAATGGGGACAGTCTATATAAAACTTCAGTAGTTTATAAAGTTTACTTTATATAAAACTTCAGCAGTTTATAAAGTTTACTTTATTTAGCCATCTTAAATGCAAATCAGCAGTCTGTCTGCTTTCCACAGACCACTTTGGCAAAGTACACACGTAATCATTTCCTTAAAGAAAGGAGACAGTGGTCCTTACTGGATAGTTACAAGCAGGTGTTGTATTTTAGATGGGCTTTTCTACTGCAAGCCTTCTTCCCAAGGTTTTGTTGTTGTTGTTGTTGTTTGGTTTGGTTTGTTTGTTTTAAATTGTGAAGTGCGAGATGTAAAACTTCTTAACAAGGATTACAGGCATCTTATGGCCTTAAGTGTATAATAGATACACATGCTATAAAGCTGGCTTGAAACACAATGATAGATGAAACCTGCAAACCAGCAGATCTTTCACTCAGTGATTTTTGTCTCTGAGGTTAGATCTAATCCTCCTAATTAAGACTTGGATAGTATTCCACTAACATTTTGAGGGTGTACGATACGATATCTGCACGCTCCTCAGAGCATACGGGGCCTGATCCAAAATCCACTGGCCAAGGCGTGTGTGTCTCATACAGTGACTAGAGGAAGGTAGAATCCAATAAGCAAGGAGAGCATCAGCACTGTTCTGAGTTTTTCTGAGTTTTATTCTGCTTCTACTGTACAGCTTTACAGCAAATGGGCTTTGTGCAAAGAATCAAAGCATGAGCGGGTACCAAGGACCAATTACAACCTTCAGTTAGCTGCTGGACAGCACCAAGAAGACCAAGAAGAAACATAACCTTGCTGGGCCCTGTCTACAGGGCGATGCTCCAGCAGCTCCCGTTTGCCTGTGGGCAGCGCAGAGGGCAGTGCAGGCTGCCCACCCCAGGCCCGGGCGGCAGAAGAGGGGCCATGGCAGCTTCCCCATGAGCCAGGGCCACCCCTGCTCCCCCAGCCCGCTGCTCTGCAGCTTGACATGGCAGCAATGTCTCCCAGCACAACCTGTGGGTTTCTAAACCCTTCGGTGCTGCATGACAAACTAACGCCACAGCTCCTTCTCGAATGCATTTCTCTTGCTGTAAGTTAAACGCTCTAACAAGCAGCACGGTGTTTTCACAAGTTCATCTTTAGCTGCCGTTGTTTTCATGTTCACCACATAATTATTTCTTCACCACAGGTGTGAAGGTAATAAGAGACCTTGGAGGCATTTCACTGCTAAAATTACGTCCACTTGATTTGAATACATCTTGTGTCATCTTCTGCACAAATGCCAGAGTGGCCTTTTCTACATCACTAGGGTCTGCCTTAACCTCCAGCGCAGCTCCTTGACACGTAAAGATAATGACCACACCAAAGAGAAGTGATGGAATCTGGTTCTGCTTTATAACTATAAATACTTTTACTCAAAATGTGTTTATAGAACTTGGAGGGAAACCCAACATCCTCTCTAACATTAGGATTTCATCACTAGTAGCAAAGAGCTGCACAAAGCAAATGACTTTTGTTAAAAACCACGTGCTCATTCAGTTATATTTTTCAACCAGTCACACCCTCTCATTCTTTTTAAAAACCAAGAGTTCTTAAAGTTGCCAATAGCTGTTTCAAATATCTTTCTTTGCTGAATAAGCCTCCCAGTTTCTATATTCAGAGCACAACTGATGCAGAAGTCTCTTAACACCCACTAAACTTGAATAATTTATACTCTTACAGTCTTGTATGGCAAGATACAAAGTGACTTAATCATGAGGTATTCATAGCATTCTCCTCCACAGAAGTATGAAACTCGGTGAAAAATATCATTCCAATACAAGTCCTCAGGCGGTATGTTCCACATAGGAGACTGACTTGAGTTTTCATTAAAAATTCAGAGCCATAGACAAATCAAGTACTTTTGTTTTTGTATGACTGCTTGCCTGGGCAGTTGGAGAATTCATTATTAAGCACACTCCATTTCCAGATTAAGCTGAGAAAACAGGATAGATTGCTTAATATTAAATTCATGTGTCTGCATAGTGCCTATTGCATCTCATGAAACTTTTTAAGCACAATTCAAACTTGAAATTGTCTTTTACTGCTTCAGCATTTATAGTCAACACACCTACATCATGACTAAAGTCACTGCATGGATGCTACTTTTTAGAAAGGAAAACATGGCACGATAGCAGGACTCGTATAAGTTTCCTTGCTTTGTTTTTCTCCTGCTTGTAATTTTTGTTTTTTTGCAAATATATAAACACAGAAAGCAAATATGTCCTTTATGTCCTGAGACACAAGCCACTTTAACAGTTTTGTAAGAGACCCACAGAAGCAGTCCTATCTTTGGGCTCTCTGTTCACTTTTGGTTTTCAATAGAGATTTTCCAAGACAAGTAGGTGCTAGCACTCAAACACCACGGATTTTCTGTGGAGGTTGGATGCCAAGCTGTCTTTGAGAAAAACTCCTTACAGAGATATTTTGCTCCTTTAAAAATTTTATAGGTTTATGAAAATGAAAGAAGATTAAAAACATATATGTGATTGCCTGTTACATAAGTAGTTTTTGAAAGCATGCTGAGTTTAATGATATCTCAGTGGAACAAAATGAAGCAAATCACTAATCATAGTTACCAAAAAAATTCTTATGTCAAAATATTTTCTCATGAGTTTCTTGGGTTTTTGCAAGTTAAAAGTGGTTTCCACTGCCTTATAAACATGCACATTTAATCAACCCATTTTAAAAAGAGGATATTGATATCAAAGTGCCCCAAAACAATAGAAACCAACACACCACAAGCCTGCCTAACTGTCCAACAAACACATCTGAGACAGCGCCGTTCAGCAGATAAGACAATGGACAGAGTCAAGGGACATGGACATAAAAACTTATGTCTTATGTCAGGGCAAAGGTTCACTCTAGTCCATCTTGCGGCCGCAGCAGCGCCAGGGGAGCGATAGGAGCACCGAGGATGCATGAACCGATACCCTCCCAGTGCCCAGCAATCAGCAGCTAATCATCTCCCTCAGCGGCTGTGTATCTTCACATTTAACAGCCACAGACAGATCTGCTGCAAGCTACCACTAAGTGCTGTGATCAGCTACAGCTCACTTGGCCTTTTTTCTTCTCCTTCCCCCCCCGCCTCCTTTCTTCTGTCCTATCTATTTAAACTTACTTTTTCAAGGCAAGGACTATCTCTTACATTATTGCCTTACAGAATACCTCGTTCAAAGCAACCTTGATCTCAGCTAAGGCCTCTAAGAGTTACGATCTCCGGTAAGGCATACGTGTTAAGTGAACAGAATAAAGGTCTCGATTCACGCACTACCATAATGTAGTAATTTCCCGGCAACTGGCAAGTACCCAAGGTTTGCCATAAAAGTCATTGGGCTGGCCTAAACAGGGAAGTTAAGCTCTCTTTTTTATTAACCACATAGAAGGCTATTTATAATTTCAGTTCTCAGTTAATATCATGGCTTTGTGGTTTCCCAAAGCATGTTTTAGCATTTCCCTTTTGCTGTGACATCTGGCAGCACATCTTCAATATTCCCTTAGAGCAGATACGGCTGCCAGTATTCAGTTCAATATCTGGATTACAATCACGTTGATTAGATCTTCGGTCTACGAGTGGTTCCATCAGTTACCCTGAAACTATTCTCACAAAAGAAGGTAAGAGCAACAGAATTTGGCTTCAAACACATGAGTACTTACCAGGTAGAAATTTTAAAGGATTGACACCTAAACGAATGAAATCATTCACTTGACAATATCCCACTGAAAGCAATGTCATCTAGGCTTTTATAAACAGAAGAGCTTTTAAGAAATCAGCTCTAATTGGCTGAACTCAGTTATGCTACCCACTATTATAAAGTAAATCTCAGTGTTATGCTACCCACTATTATAGAATAAAGTAAATCTCAGTGTCTTATTTTTAGCATCTGCTGCACTACAGAATAATGTCTCTCACAAAAAAACTACTCTGCTTATCATCCAGAAGGCTCTTATCCTTCCACATACTTAAAACCACTAGCAACTAGCTGTTACCCTACACTAAGTCAATACCACACCACACAAGTAATATCATTGATTCAACACCAAAAGGCTAACCAAATCCTACTCTTCCAAAGTTAATAACAGAAGGGGACAATGTGGTACCTCCAGGCTTGGAGATCTAGAGGCTACAAGGGGAACGCAGCAGCTCAACTTTTATAGAAGCCAAAATGAGCACAAAGTCAATGCTGGACCCCCCCCTGGGATTATTAACCACCTGTCCACAAAGCAACAGCACTTCTGTGGGATCCAGCTGCAGACATACCAGCAATGGATTTACTAATAAGTTGCAATACATACAGAATAATTTATAGCTATCACATCATCAGACATTCTCCCCTAATTATTTCAAGTCATAATTTTTTAAACGTTAGAATGCAACAAAAATGGCAAAGGAGTTTCTTACAAGTTATTCTTATGGATCTTCTCCACATGATTTTTCACAGTTCAATGGAGAACTACAGTCAGTGCAAATGCAAGCTAGGGCTTAACATTGTTACATAAAAGTGACCTTGAAGGCACTGAGTCAAAATGAAGCTGGTTTATTTATTCAGTTTTATTGGGACGTGTGTTTATTTGAGACCATGTATTTCACATGCGTACATTCTGGCTGACAATGAGCGGTCAAAGGATACCCATCGCGAAAAGATTATACTTGAACTGGGGCTTCTAATGGCCCACCATGCAACCTCTTCTAGGAGCGGAGACATCAGTGTAAACCCCAAGCAGCCTCACTACCATTTTTTACAAGGTTTCCTCGTACATGCATTTCTGTAATAGTGGAAAACAGTTCAAACTTTCAAGCCATCTAAAGATGAACTACACAAAAAGGAAACACATTCTGCTACCTACCCAAAAGCTGTTTAGTGTGAGAAAGTCCCAGTCACTGACAATTTATTCTTTTAAACACAGTAAGACAATATTATTGAAGTCTCAACAATCCAAAGCAACAAATGAAGAATTCACAAAATGGAACATGAAATAAATCATGATCTAAGCAGTTTGAGAGCATTTAGCCTGGTGTGAGATCCATGCACATTTTACCAATTGAACAGAAAGTTTTAACCTACAGTAGTCAACAAGACTAACTCCTAGCTAAGGCGATCAGCAGGAAAAATACAGGGATATGTCTATCAACTTCTGATCTACCAGGCTTACCAAGCAATAGTTTGCCAAATTATTTAACCAAACATATTTCCCTGTTTGAATGCTAATATGAGTGTATGCCTGTTTCTTACCAGAGCTTTCCAAGACTTCAAAGTTCATCCAACCACTTTTGCATTGTCCTCCATGGTGTTCTATCACTCCCCCAAATCTTGCAATAGTTAGGTATACGTGCCAGTGAGAAGATTTCTCTTACGCTTATATCTACGTTGAAGAGAGATTTATATCTACCTGATTCACAGACCTACCAGGACATGCAATGAAAGAAGCAACATGTCCTCCTATTTAAGCTTTTTTGGCTTTTACTGTGGGGGGAATATAATTAGCTTCCATAGCTGGCCTAAGTAACATGAAACATATGTAGACATAACTGCCTTTAAGTCTGAATAACTCAACTTCTGCCCCATTAGGGGCATCTCCTTTCACTGCAGAAGCTCTGCAGTTTCTCCACTGCTAGAAGGCAGCTTCACTCTGGTTTTGCAAATCCCGCACAGTGAATACTAGTCCTACGAGGTGAGGAAGAAGTTCATTAAGGCATTTGAGTGGCAGCTGAGGGCTCTACAGAGCATACTCACTCTCCTGACCAGGGCTCTCAGGAGCTCAGCAGCAGCCAATCCCACCAAACGCCACATGGACCAACCTCCCCACGTCCCTACCACTGCTCTCTGGGAGGACAAAGAAGAATGAATCCCTCCTGTCTCCAGCTTATTACAAGACAGCCAGCACGTACTGGGAAGGCAACCCTTTCCCCTGTGAAGGCAGCATTCAGACCTGAGTCCTGCCAGGGGATTTCATTCACAGACTACCACAAGAGAGGGCTGGTGTTTTACCACCACTTGCCACTAAGCCATTACAACCCACCTCCCACAACACAAAGCTATGACTTTTTCAGCTGTACAAGTAAATTATCTTACCTCAATCACTCGAATGAACGCAGTCCCAAGCAGACACACCGATCCTGCAACATCCCTTGACAAAAACAGCTGTGTGCCCAGAGCACGCCACCGTACCCCACACAATTCTGCTTGCAGTAGCATCACATCCCAAAGCCCCGACCCCAATTTATAAGCCTCTATATAGGCACAACCTGTGAGTCTCCAATAACACCTCACCCGCCACAGTCTTCCCAGAGACAGAAAATGAAGAAATTAAGCAAATCCATCTCAGCTGCTGTGGGCTCCCTTAGTGTTTCCTTATCAGCGGATCTCCCTTGCTAAGATCCCTCCAAGTGCTGCTGGCTTAGGCACATATTAAAATGCAGCTTGCCTCCCTCCGAGTACGAGGCTTTCTGACTCCTTTCAGACAAGGGATCAGGAAGAGTAAGGGGGAAAGTAACAGGAACGAAAAAACAAATCAGGATGAGATCCAAACACCGCCAAAATCAATAGAAGCCTCTCTATTAACTTCAGTGGGGTTTTGATGTAGCAGTGAGAATTCAAATGGGCTGAATGGCAAGCAAATTGATTTGTTAGATGCTCAGATACCATGGTGAATGATGCCTTGGGCAGAGACTAGAAATTACTGATCTCCACTCCTCATAGCTTTCACATATTATACATCACACACACACACATGCAGATTTCCTAAATAGTATTGAAAAGAGAAAACACCAAAATAAAGGCATTTTGTGTTACCTCATTAAGCATGTCAAAAAATACTCAAGAGAAAATACCACCCTTCATCTCCACTTTTGCCTCCAATATTAGATATTCCTATTATTTTTTAAATAGCAATAGGTTGGCAAAAATATAGAACAATTGAGATTTTTGCATTGAAAATATCCAGTAGCAACAATTACTTCTTGTCAAACTTCAAAAACATCATGAAATTGAGTATAATTTTGAATGCACACAGAAGCAAAATAAGTGACCATTTTTCAATTTCTAATTCACTTATCTTAGCAAGCACGTATTCCCATTGGTAATTTTAAAAGATTTTTTTCAGATGTTAAGGAAAAACAGGACTACAATAAAAGAACAGTTTCTGCAGTTCTGAAAAGGAAATTTTCAAGTACATCATGGTAATAATAGAAGAAAGAAATAAGCCAGTCATTACAGGTCTTGGTGAAGAAATCCAGGCAGAAGTGGCTGCACATCATTATTACTGACAATTGTACTTCATCCTTATGGCTCGTTCTTTTATAGGTTGTTATTAATTTCACTAAACTCACAGTAACTTTCCCCTAAATTTCTCTTGCTCAGAATAAATAGAACCTTCAAAAGCTGAAAGCTGACAAAGTTTGGCTTCTCAACCAAAAGGACTACTCCTACGGCTATGATTTTGCCACCACTGTTTGCATGCTTGTCAGGTCTGGGCTTCTGGTGCCAAAGGCCCGGTACAGTGCTGGTGATATACTGAAGAGGAACAGCACTACTGTTTAGATGATGTTGCCAGTCAAGCCAACAAACTACGCCATCACATCATAGCCTCTTGCTTTTTAAAGCACATTTAGTAATACAGATGGTCCTGCTACCACTTGTGTTACTCCAAATGCTAATTCTTTTGCCTTTCCTGACGCAAGGAAGTGAGCCTGAACTGCTCAAATCTGCGGAAGTGAGCCCGAACGGCTGAAATCATCTTACAGAGCATGACTCTCTTCCACCTCAAAGACCGATTCACAACTTATGAAAAACAATACCTGCCCCAATAAAACTTCGTTCTTCCAAATCATTTATTTGTCCCATTCATTGATTTTCACATTCTTACAACACCCATAGCGGTGCCATATGTAAAGTACCACCCTTCATTTTCTTGTGAATCACTCCCGTCTTCCAGGGCTACGGCACTAGCGCGCTCCCAACACAAATTCTCACATTGCACTTGTAAGCCACCCCGTAGCTGCCTGCAATCTCCCCACAACACAGGGGGAAACTACCCCCCCGTGAGCAGTCTCTTCCCTGGCCTCTCAGCACCACTGCTGTACGCTGCACCACGCATCAGCAGCTCCGCGGCTTGTCCCACCAGCTTCCCTCTCTGCAATTACCCTAAGTCGCTCCATAATCAGCAGATTCCCACGCTTTCCCCTTGTCGCTGTTATTCCGATTGTGCATGCACATATAGAGCTAGGTAAAACAGTAATATAACTGCTCACATTACACCATGTTTAAGTCCTACAGTTGTGGAAATGAAGAGTCAGGAAACTTTAGGTTTCTAACAGCGCCAGCAAGTCCTTCTTGCACAGAAGAGATCTGGCACCATAAACCCACTTGTAACACACAGAGCTGCGGGTTCAACCAGTAAAGACTACATAGGCATGTGCTGTTATGCAGCCTGAGAGATGCAGCCAAAGTAACTGCGTGCATTTAAAGGGTGATTTGGCGGGGCGGGGAGGAGTGGTGGTGCTGGTGAGGTGTTTGTTTGGGGGTTGGTTTGGGGGGTTTTGTTTTTTTAAAAGTCTCCTCATGGCAGGTTCCAAGTACACAAAAAGCCCTCCCCAAAATTTGGGAAGTCTAATAAGTGAAAACTATTCTGAAGTGCAAAAGCTGCATTGCTGTCCCCCAGGTGCTCCTCAGGATAGAACTGATCCAGTAAATTAACATTGTGGTTTCTTGCTATCGTTAAGTCATGCCAGCACTTCGCACGGAGGCACAGTCTCTCCTATAAAACAGGCCACACTTGCTCAGCTGCACTTGTCCTATAATCGCAACAGCCCTTCTGAAAAGCAAATCACACCACTTGTTTAGCTCATCAGCCCACCTACAGCCATGGGCTATATGGTCTGCTTCCCCCACCCCCTTTGTCTTTTTTTTCTTTTTAATTGCAATACTTTGGACACAAGTAGCTCTTCCTGCAGAGGAAATCAATTACGAAATCTAATATTCAGATCAGACTATGTTAGAAGGGACTACTCATCCTATATGTATTTCCAGATTAAGTCTTAGCATGGCTCACTGAGTCATCACGTCAGCATTCTCACTAAATCAAAAATTAAACAAAGCAAATCAGTCAACGTCGCTGCTTCTTGCTCTGTGCACATACAGGCTTTTCAAGTCTAATCCTTAACTTAATTTGGAGCAGGGAGTGGTCAGTATCTCGGAAGAAGCATTCACCTCGCTAAGCTGGCTCCACTGTTACAATACAAGGTGCCCAGAATAACATTTGAAATCACTGCTACACAAATGAAACCTCAGCCAGCCAAGGGTCAAGCCTGAAAGCCATTCATTTCCATCAGAGAGACTACCGAATAGTGCACAATATAATAATCACTACCAGCAACCCAGATACGATATTCTGCTTTACTCCTTCAAGACACTGAAGACATTTTCTCCCCCAAACCTCTGCCAAGCGTGGAAGACACACGGGGAATCTACTCATTTGACAAACTGGCTACACTCTCAGCCAGAACAGAGGGAAGATGCAAAATGCTCTGATCCTCAACAGACACAGAATTGAGTAACTTAATGATTATATACATAGTGTATAGTTTTCAGCAGGTATAATCTAAGGTAAAGGAAAGGGAAGGACAGGTTAAGTGCACAAGGAAATATTTTGCCCTTGAGAAATACCTTCTATGTCTTCACTGCAATGCCCTTCTTTATCATCACAGAGATGGACCCAACTCCACCAGATGCAATGATTTATGCAGCCTCTCTCCAATTACAGAAGGGTTAGAGGTTTGTTTTGTTTTTTAATGCAAAAATGGCTTCTAGAAGCTCCTTTTAGCACAATAGCTAAAACTCCTAAGTCACCGTCCACCACTTGTGGTTTTGGGTGCTCATACCAGTGCTTGTAAAAGAGAGAAATAAGCCTTAGCACATAAACACAAAGATGCTGTCCTCCCGGTATAACAGCCTTTCCCTCAGCTGAGATACAGGTGAAGTCTAAAAAGTACAGGCAAAGAAGTGGGTAAATATTCCTGTTCCTCACTAGCAAAGACAAGGGTGTTTCTCCCTCTTACACAAAAGTGTTTGCACATTTGCTTTCCAGTTCAAAACTTACTCTCCTTTAATTCCCCATTCCCTCCCCACGTGGACACGCTCCAAGAAAAAAAATTCTGAACTAGTGATGAAACAAGCTCTAGCCTCATTAAAGTCAGCATAGAAGCTTTGCAATGGACTTAAATGGGATTAGGGCATTTATCTAGATTAACAATGCTTAATAGCACAGCTACCAAAGTGCTCTGTATACAGAAGAAGTGATGACTATATTCTTGTCGACTGGTCACTTTTTTTCCCCCAACACCTCTCCCCTACCAGCATCTGCAGTGTCTGTGCACATTCTATCCTACAGCATTTTCCCACTTTCCCCCAGTTTCTGGCCCATCCAGCTGGACACATGTGGTTCTGATTCAGGGACACAATTGCATCAGGCAGCTCACCAGCTGAGATGAGGTGCGACCCCCATCTCTCTCACTGAAGGTGCTAGTTTGGGTCCTTTTCCTTTACACAACAAAACTTTCCATAAAATTTGCAGAAACTGTATGTTTTAGAGCCCCGCTGACTGCGCCCAGTTCAAACTTTACAGGGGTGAAAACGTTTGACAGACTATGTGATCATGCACAGCACTGTCCTTAAGAAACCAAACTAGGATGTCATATTTTCGACAAACGTAGAGTTTGAATATAATTTGTTATAACTACAAAACTAAAAGCCTAAGGACTTACGCTTCACCTTGCATTTGCTAAAAATTGCTGCTATGGTGAATGTTCAGCAGTGCAAGCTAACAAGGGAGCCGTAATCTCAAGTCTGAAGGCAGAGTGCTACTTGGACGTATTTGCATCATTTTCTTGTATTTCATATTGTTCAGATAAATCCAAATAATTTCACTTCACAGATATTTTTGCACCTCGGAAAATGACTGCAGATACCCACCACCAACCACAGACTCCTGTGTTTTGGGCCAAGTGTTGTGAAAAGCAGTATTTTCTTAACAAAAGCTACTGCTCAGCCCCTTCCAGTGGTGAACACCTGCCAATAAGTTTGTCCCTGCTTCTTCTTTTATTGTGCCAAACAGTCTTCCTGGAAATCTTTGTTCATGTCCCTATCCACCAACTTAAAAGTCACTATCACTGCAAAGTTAGGTCTGTATAGCATCCTGCGCTTGAACACTTTGCAACAAGGTACTGATCGTACCAGAAGTATTTTCCCTTTTAAAACACATATTTCAGCACCTCATCTTAAAGTCCTCTATCTACAGCTTTGTCAAAACGGCTTCTGAAGAACTGCCTGCTAAGCTTCATAATTATGCTAAGTACCAGAATCTAATACACCATGGGCATATACGAAAACGATCTGAACTATTAACCTCACATACTTCCCAACGCAAAGTAAAACAGATGCCTGCATGTACTACTCCTTAGAAGTTGTATTACTTTTACATAAAGATGTGAGAGCAACAAAGTCACTTGTCACTCAGTGAAGCATATAACGATGTTTTTCAATGATATGGACCCAAAAGATCTTTCTCCCTTTTAATGGTTCTAAAAACCCACATATTGTCATTTTCTCTCGCAAGGAAGAGGAAAACAGTTATAAGTTTGTGTTTGTTTTCTTTTTTAAGAGCTCGCCAGGAAGATCTTGCCCATTCCCAGTTCATTCCTCCATTTACTGATGTGGGGTAGCTGCTCTCTGGAAACCAGAGTTGTGTAAATAGTAAAATTGCATTGTGGTTAGGCAGTAAAAGGAATCCCCTCAGTTAGGCTTACTAAACTATTTCACCAATGCTTTTAATGGTTTAAAAAAAATTAAAAAAAACAAAGATGTATATGACCGATTTTGTGGCTAAACACTGTTCACTTCAGATATTTCTAGTTATGCTGTAGAGATGGTTCCCATGCCAAATTGAGCTTTCGCATAGAAGTGCAGCGCAGAGGGACAGTAAGCTCTTCCGATACCCATTCCACTGTTTCTCACACCCTGGTGGTTCTTCATCCTTGTGTGACAGCACTGGCCATGCTGGGCACCACTCTCAGTCCACCTTACCACCACGAGCTTTCACCTCTGCAACTGCTCTACTGCAGTGATGACATGAGGATGGAGTGAATATCCCCATCCGACTCCAGCGACGCTCACCAGAAAGGCTTCAAACCAGGCTGCCGTAGAGGGGCAGGGAAGGTACACCTGTGCTGCTCCGCACAAATGTCGTGGTTTAACCCCAGTCAGCAACTAAGAACCACACAGCTGCTCGCTCACCCTCCCCCTCCCCAGTGGGATGGGGAGAGAATCAGAAAAAGAAAGTAAAACCCGTGAGTTGAGATAAAGGCAGTTTAATAGGACAGCAGAGGAAGAGGAAGTAATAGTAATAATAATAATAATAATAATAATAATAAAAGAATCTACAAAACAAGTGATGCCCAATGCAATTGCTCCCCACCCGCTGACCCATGCCCAGCCCGGCCCCGAGCAGCGATCCATGGCCCCCAGCCAACTCCCCCAGTTTCCATACGGAGCCTGACGCCCTATGGTACGGAATAGCCCTGTGGGCAGGTTGGGGCAGCTGTCCTGGCTGTGCCCCCTCCCGGCTCCTTGTGCCCCTGGCAGAGCATGGGGAGCTGGAAAGGCCTTGACTCTGTGTCAGCACTGCTCAGCAACAACTAAACCATCAGTGTGTTATCAACATTCTTCTCATCCTAAATCCAAAACACAGCACTGTGCCAGCTACTAGGAAGAAAATTAACCCTATCCCAGCTGAAAGCAGGACAACAAAGCCTGTGCTGTACAGCAGAATCCGCTTGTGCAGCTACCACACTGCAGGGAGGCACATCAGCTTGGGAGCCAGTGACCCAAAGCCAACTGCAGTGGACACTGCCCAAATAAAATCATTCCCAAATCCCTGCCCATGCAAACGTAAGTTGGGACCTCCAGCAAATAGCTGGAGCAAAGAGCAGCAGCAAGATAACAAGTAATAGCACTAGAATTCTAATAGGTTTACAAATATCCTTATTTTTTCATATACAAATACATTGGGTTTTTTTTTTCTGATATGCATTACTTCAACCATATGTTACTAGCTGTTACACCATTATCCTGATTAGTTTTCCTCCCCCCTTCCATCTCATTGCAAGTCATCTTCTCTCTAGCAAGTATTTTCGAGAGTCTTCACCTGGTTTTGAACATGAATATAATAATGTAATGAATCAGTTTTGTTTTATTACATTTCAGACATCATCTGCCTCTGATTACTTCTCACTTAGCGTACAAAAAGCATTCACATGTAATCTAGAACATGTAGGGCATATAGACTAATAAATACATAGTAAAGAGCTACTATTTAAATGTGTGCCATTTCCATTTTAAATCCTGCTCATTTTTCTTAACATTCTATATTAAAGCTGATTAAAATTATACACTAATACCGCCTTGTAATTGCAAGAGTAAAATTTAGTATTTATTCCAAAGTTAATGAGTATCTCCAACTTACATTAACAGGGAAGCTATAAGTTACAGTAAAATATGATTTGCTGCACTAAAAACCTAGCAGAAATTCTATTTTAGTGTATCAGGTAGTTCCAATTCTTGGATTTAAAAGTTAGTGCCACAGCTGACAAATGGAGTCAGCAACAGTCAGCTCAGCCAGAGATGGCTCTAGCCAATCTTTTAATCCCTCTGATGCTGAGAAGTACCATCTGAACACCATTTCCATACTGTCTTTGAGTTCTTCAACATCCATAAGCAGGGCATAAGAAATCCAGGGAACGGTCTTAAATCAAGGCATGACATGCAAACCCCACCATGAAACATACTGTCTTCTTTGTAAGGGCAAGTACCCCCTGCTGCAAGAAACACACTCTGGGCGCAGGTCTCGGCACCAAGGTTGAGCTCATCTTCTGAGCAGAACAAGTTAGAATAGGGCAGCTTTGTGGGCTGCTGCTCCATCAAACAGGTCAGTTCTGTGCTCCTGAAGTCAGATGAGTCACACAGTCACACAAACCCACCCGGGCTTTCACTGTGGGCTTTGTTTTCACAATGGGATACAAACCACTAATATTTTGAAGGATCCACTATGAAAGAGACACCATTTTAATACCTCTATGAAGGAAAAACAGAACAAGAGCATATGTGACTCCAGTTTTCCCTGGCTTGGACAGTTGCCTCACAGCCGCTGGGCACAGTCACATCTGTGCACAGATTAAGACAAGGCTCAGATGCCAAATAAGTGTGCTCAAGTGAACCATGAGTGGTACCAGAACAGCAGAGAACAGAGAATTTGTCTGATGAAAGCCCAAAGACAGCATCACAGTTACAGAAGGTACTCTGAAGTACCAGCACCATTTGGAACACATATTTAATAACTACACAGCATCATCACTGGAAAGAGAACAAGCCCTCTTAACATTTTGTTTCAGAAGGTACACACCTGTATTTCTAAAGAAGTGTGATTTGTTTATTCTACACAGATGAAATTAACATCTACAGAGTGGATAATATCCTTCACATCTGCTTCTGGCTACTAATTTAGCCAATCTTTAAAAATGGAGGCATGCAAACTAGAAAGTCAGGCTCATTACCTTTACAACAAAGACCACCAGTTGATTCCCACCAGGACCTGGCCTTATTAACCTTAGTTTTAAATTACAAAGTCACAGATGTACTCATCAGTTGCTTGATGAAGATTCATTTGCCAACCTCATCTCACAAAAGGAGTAATTAACATGCAGACATTATGGGCTGATGATTGAAGTTCTTATAATGCAGGACTACAGACAAATAGTGAGGCACCTGCGTGTCTGTAACAACTAAAAGCTCTCTCAAAAGTTCCAATTAACCAGCATAATTGTAAGAAATTAAGTAAAAAGCACTGAATTGAATCAGACATGGGCCTGTTCTGCGCACAGTCGGACAAATAAATTAATGCCTACAAGTGCAGTACTGCTATAGCCATGGTGGTTTAAGGACAGAAAGAAAGGACTATGTAATTTATTTGACTAATTTATTAGGAAAGATTGGACAAGCCTTTGGCACACAATCCCTTCACCAGATCTGACAAAGGAGAAGCAAACTCCAAGCTAAATACAGGTTAGAGACAACTGCACTTAATTAACCCAATTATGTTATTCAATTAGACAACCTTAGGGAAAGGATGGTTAACAGTTGTGGAGGAAAGAAGGGCATTGAGGGGAAGAGATGAAAGGTTGGCAGCTGTGGAACAAAGAGGTAGATCCTGAGGAAGAGAATGGGGCATAGCAGGGAGCGAGCTGAGAAAATAATAGATCGCAGAAGCACAGATACCAAGGGCACAGGCACTTCCAGCCACACTCCAGGTCCAGGAGCCGAGGCTCTCCGTTAAGTCCAGGGAAAGAGGCTGGATTTGGTCAGCCTGCACCAGCTCTAGAGCTCTTCTGACTACCAAGGACACTCACCCCTATGCCAGCATCTCAACAGGAGGCCTGAAGAGAGTGTGGAAATCCCTGAGAAATTCCAGAACATCATCCTGGGATCAGCTGGCATGTGCAAATCCACCTGGAAGCTGGTGTTGATGCACAGCGCAGCAGCCTGCCTGCAAAGCCCGCTCCAAATTAACTTCAAGGCACTGCGCTTATGGGACCCATGAAGCAGTAAATAGCTGGAGACGTTCCTCCCCAAGGCACCACTTCCCTCTTCTTTCTTGTGCCAGATGCCTGTCTCAGTCTGTAAGAGCTACTTGCCCAAAAGCCTCTTTTTGTTCTACTTTCTGGAGTGTTTGAAGGACCAGAGACAGCACACGATATATAGGACAAGAAACCCACTGGCACCCTTATCAAGTGGTGTCACAGCCGCAGAGAGACCCTGTTGAGCAGCAGGTTTGATGTGCTGCTGAAGCACCTGGTATTTCCATGTAGGAGGGATTGCTTGAGCAGAAATTTTAAACTGCATCTCTCTAATAAGATCAACAGTACCTGTGTCACTTTGTTTTCCTGGCACCTTTAGGGGTATATCTGCACTGCACCACACATCACACTGCAGAATGCTGCAGGCAAGCACCAGCTCCTCTCAAAATGGGAACCGTCTATTCAAGTCGGAGGAAGGGCTAAGCCACGGGACGTAGCAGTGAGCTGACAGACACGCAGCCTCCAGGGCCTGAAGCAGTGACCCTGCACAGAGCTGCGTTTTGCCATGCAGATGTGCCAGCCCATTCACAGCTGGAGTCACAAATGCAGAGCATCCTGGTGTGCACCGCAGATGCGCCCTCTCCTTTCTACAGAGGGTACTTCAGCATCCCATGGTGTGG
Organism: Scopus umbretta; assembly: GCA_013400535.1. NCBI lineage: Eukaryota > Metazoa > Chordata > Aves > Pelecaniformes > Scopidae > Scopus > Scopus umbretta. Next base: position 12,442 of record VZTL01024568.1, on the reverse strand, counting down.
GTAGGTCCTGTACCTTTGCAGGCCTTTCCCAGTATGATCAATCTTCAAAATCCAAATTCACTCATATAAAGCAACAAAAAAACCCATAGAAATGTTGATTTTGTAGTAAGAACAAAGTTACATAAGGAAAAAAGTGAAAGCTGGGGGGGTGGGGTGGGGTGTCTCCTGTCAAATAAAACAGTTTACACGTCTCCTGGTTCTTGGTCTTGCTCAATTTTCCATCTTACCACTGTCATTTAACAACTCACAGGCATTTGCTGAGTTGTGTTAATCTCCAGACACTTTCCTTCCCCTCTGTTTCTTTTCCTTACCGTCACTTAATAGTCAAAAGCACTATGCACATGCAAGAGACACCCAGTAACCAGGTAATTACAGTGTATTTACAGAGCAACTCCATCACGGAGGCATTACTGAGGACTTGTGGACTTAGCCTGAACATGTTTACCAGGAACACAAAAATAAAAACTTGGACAAGTAAAATGCACTAGCGTGGGTAAAGCTCAAGGGCAAAAGAAAACCCCACAACCATTAGACAAACTTCACAGGGAGACTGGTTTCCCAAAAAAGGATATAATAAATATTTTCTTTTCCAGTACTATCACAGAAGTGCCCTTGTAAGGTACACTAAAATAATCTCCCCTTCGATGAAAAGCACTAAGATTTCATGCTAAGACTCTTCAGAAGCTAAGCTTTTCTAAACATATTCAGGGACAGAGAGATGCTATTTTGAAAAGATGCCCAGAAGTGTTTTCAGGAGACAAAGACAAAGAAGTCAATGACAAGCAATAACTGTAAAATCCTGAGTCTGTATTGCCTGTCTGAACATCAGCAGTTAAATGCACAATTCTCCTCTGATGTTTTGCTTTCTAGACTGCCTGCCTGCTCAGTGATCAAGCTACAAATTTTGTTCAGCTAGTCCTGATCCTTTGAGAAGTTTTATCAGTATCTCACTATTTAATAGCAACGCTGCTACCTAAAACACAAACAAAAAATGAACAGTTGGCGTGGTATGTAGATAGATTTCCTTGCATAACCAGCAATATAAGGAATAAAGACAGTTTGAGGACGCATATGGTCACTGAAAAGTTTTTCCACTGAAATGAGAAGCACCAGTTTGTGCAAACTTTATTATTAATGAGAAGAATTTGCTTAGCTAAGCAGCCTGGAAAATCTAGTCTTTTGGGGATCTACTTTCAGTGTGAAAGCACCGCGGTGGGGCCCGTACACATGAAGCAAATAAGAAACCCCTGAAATATTAAATAGCTACTATTCAATTAAGGAAAGCTTTCACACATTATGTGTATTACACTGAAAAAGGACTTAATGGTTTTGAAGACAACTCTCAGTATCTAGTGGCTCTGAAAGTGCAGGAATACACTCCACCATCCCTTTGGTCCAAACCAGAGCACAGAATATTTTTCATTCAACACATGGATGTAATGACTTTGAGTACACACATGTTTCTATGGTCAGGGTGCTCTCAGTTTAAAAAAAAAAACAAAACAAAAGCATTGAAACCTTCAGAAGTGCAGGTATTACATTTTGGTATGAATTTCAAATCTAGGGACTTAGAAGTTAGGATGACAGTCAACTACAACAAACCTATTCTGTCCAGCTCTTCACCTTTATGAAGACAAAGAAAGTTGAAAGATAAATCTGATCAGAAGGATTTCATTTACATCATACCTATTGTTCTCAAGCAGAGGACACAGTGTGTAATAACCTTTTGGGCTTTAGATAAGCACTCTTTAAAATGTCATTTCTGATAGGTTATGTAGAGTTTTATAGGATTTTTTTTATTATTATTACTACTTTAGATCAGAGAATGGATTAATGAAGAACATCAGAAAATTAGAGATTAAAGCTTTCCACACCAAACAACCAGACTGAACAGCACCCAGGCATGACACTCCTTCCCCAGAGGTGGAGCCCTTGGCCAGACATACTGGCCACCCAGTCTTAGATGGGGGATGGCAGGGCCAGCTCAAACCTGGACCAAGCTGCAGCCATGGAGGACCATTCAAGCTGCAGCCATGGAGGACAATTCACTACCACTCATCATCCTCCCTCTGACAGTTACCAAACCCCTGGTGTTTTAGGTGAATAAAATTATCCAGAATATCCCATACCCACAAACAGTGTCCCAACACAACATTTCATGCACCATGGTGACAGATTTGTGAACTGCCCTGAACAACACATTCATACCCCAATTTTGCTCTCACCCACATCTCCCATGAATACCCAGTACCCTTAAGCTGGGTCACTGCTGCCTGGAGCGTGGCAGGGAAAGATTAATAAATATTGATGCAGGAAAAAGAAAAAACTTTTAGTGGAGGAGTGGGTCCTGCCTATGATGTCCCAGGAGCCCCAGTGCCATCAAGCACTCTGTGGTGTCAAACCATAATGTAAAGGCTGAATTTTATACCAGCTCACAGGCCCTGCCTGTGCCAGTCAAGGCCTCCCATCCTCCATTTCACCCCATTAATATCAGTATCAATTAATATCAATATCACCCCATTAAAGTCAAGCGCCTTCTTTGGCCTCATCGCCACTTCTGGAAAGGACTCGTACCCGCTGCACAAGCTGCTCCTCCTGATGAGGCTTTGAGAGAAGGTGCTCTTTGCATGCCAGGAAAGCACAAACTCCCCCACCTCTAAAATCCAAAGTCCAGCACCAGACAGCAGGATTTGTGTTTTGAAACGATATATTTTCAAGAGACACATGGTTTTCTGATTCAGAAGAGCCTTCTAATAATGGACTGTATAAATCATAGCTATTCCCATTTGGTGCTTTTTAAATAGCACAAAAAACAATTCTTGATAAATTATGGGTTTTAAATAACTTAGGGTAGGGAAAAAAAAATAATCACAACCAATTCATCTGTTTGCAAGGAAAAGGCTCCCAGTAATCACCTCCTTCATAAAGGAGGAAAACACAGAAGAATTCTGCTCTACCCATTAAAATTCAAGTTTTACCACAGAGGCCAACAGCAGACAGCAAGAGCTGAGCTCAGTAAGTCACTAACTGATTATCTCCCCTAGAGAATAATGGTGCTTTCATATCAAGAACACACAGTTAAAGGTCTCTGCAAGAAATTGTTCAGAAATACAATTAGCAGATAATGTAACTGAACAAATATGTCTCATGAAAATGAAGGATAAAAAACTTCAAATTAACCAGTGCCTGAATTGCCTTTGTCAGTGATTACATCTCATACAAGCTTAAACCACCACAGTTCAACAAACCCAACCTAGAACTACAGGGACATTCAAGCCATCAAACATGGGGCAGCCTAAGTTTGCACCCAACTGGACCTTATGGACAGAAAGACAAAGTTGCTTGCGTATTTTTAATTCAGTATCTGCTATTCCAGATGTTGTTGTTGTATCGATGTAAAAACAATTCTCACTGGTATTCAAGTTTTCTACAATTTGTTACATCAGCCCAACCAAGAGAAAAGTGAACTGCAACTGGGGTGGCAGGAGATGGTAACACCCTGAAGAAAGCCTCTACGGACCCTTGGAGAAGGATATCTCTGTCCTTTTACTGTATAGATGTGTATGTGCAAGGAGTCTAGGCTCTTTAAGCTGCGTGCCTGAAGATACACCCCGTGAAAATGCCTTTAGGCACCAGACCTGTATGCATGCATAATTTATTTTTTGCATGAGTGAGTAGTTTCAACACCTCTGGCATTTGCCAAAGAATCAAAGCATTAAAAATTAAAGCAAACTGACTACTCTCGTCCCACAGCAAACCAGCACAAACACGTGTCATTGCTCATCTCTACGGTTATGGGTACTGAATAATCCTCCATCGGTTCTAAAAGCAAGGACCAGCAGTCCAAGGAGAAAAATATCACAGGTAGTACAACTGAAACAAAAGTAAAACATTGGCATTTAAATGCCTCCAATCTCATATAAAAAACTGCTTCTTAAAGTAATCAATAGGTGTCATGTCCCCTCAAATTGGCAATTTTCTGCATGACCAAACAGACATATTGTTGCCCACTAGAAACCAAATGCCACCGGTGCATCAGCATTTCAGGGCAAGTCTCACTCTGAAACATTTACCTCTCTGCTGAAAGTCTTTGAGGTTTTTAAAACCATGGATGGATTAATCAAATTGACCAAGGGTGAAGAGGGACTAAAATAGCTCATTTTTTCTAAAGCCAATGGCAAAAATCAAACCAATTAAAATCGTGATCCAAGTCAGTTTTAGTCGATTGTTAGCACTTCGGGCAAAATACTGCTAGAACAGCATTTGGTTTCCAATTTAGCTGTCAGTATGATGAGGGAAGGGGTTGGAAGAGATGGAGGAAGGCATTAATTGTAACAGAAGAAAAGACAAGAGAGCTTGGTCCACACTGTGGGCACAGGATTTGCATCAACTTGCGATGCCTATCTGACAGCAAGCCTGGCCCAGAGCAAGAATAAAACCAGGAGGGAAAGAGGAAAACTCAAAGGGAAGCCAAAATAAGTAACGGTGCACAGACACAAAATCAATAAAGAATTTTTTTTAAAAAGCAGTTTAAGCCAAACGTTCTCAGGAGAAACAATTTCAGTGAGCATGTGACAAAAGCACCTTGCACAGAGCCCTACAGATGTTCTGTGGAAAGCGAGTCCTCTCACCTAACCAAGCAGAGCAGGCGTGCTGGGAACATTAACACCAAACCAAACAGAAGTATCCCTCTAGACTGGCAAATGCCACATCAAGCTGTGGAATGAGTCTACCAGGGACACCCTATGTATCTATATGCCATCTGCATTACAGAATTGCCTCAGCTGGCTTCATCCAGGACAATAAAACATAGTCAATGTGACAACGGCAATATTTGCAAGGGGCTGGAGGAGAGAATGCAAAAACTACATCAATACCAAGAAATTAATTTTGCCCAAGGCATTGTGTTTATTTTACAAGATACCTTGCAACAAAAGCAGCATGCCAGGCACATCAAGAGCACGGATACACCAGCCACAGGGCACTTAGCCAAGCAGGCTGGACCACAGCAAGTAATACTGATAGAAAAAACATACAGCATGATGCTGTTCTGAATACCCCTGACAGGAACAGTCCAAATCAAAAAAAACCCAAATGATGAAACAACAACAACAAAAAAAAAATCCCCATAGGACAGAAGCTAGAAATAAGATTTGGCAATACTGCTTTTCATCAGCTCTTGTTCTGGCCCTGAAAGGGAAGAGCTTGCAGCAAAGCAATACCTACCATCACTTTGGATTCAGGATCACAAACAACTCAACTCAATTCTCAATAGCTCGCATGCAGCTCGAGCAAAGATATTATTTTTCTGGGGAGGAAAAGCAAGGGTGAGAAACTATTATAACTCTAAAAATACCGTGGAGTGATGAACTGGAAGGCTGGGTGCTTAACAGAAGCTGATTTTCCTGCCTCTTCTCATGCACATGAGCTTGCTCTGGCAGTACAAGCAGCCATTCTCCTGCCCAGTGGCAGATGTGCCATGTGAGACACTGCAGGTAGGACCAATTGCCCATTTTGGGAATAAGGGAGAAACTTTTCTCTGCAGGAAAGACTGGCAAGGTGCCCAGTCCTTTTTGCTGTACCCTCCAGTGCTCTAGGCTGATCAAAAGTAGGTCCTTATGATTTATGAGGCCCTTACAAAAGGACAGGAAGGATTTACATGTTTGTCATCCCATCTCAAATGGTGGATAGCATCCCTGAGGCAGAGAAACTGAAAAAGGGACCAGTTTCCAGAGGTAGCCAAGATGCAGGAGATAATGAGTGAACCATATTAGCCTACCCAAAGAGGTGGGCAACCATGAGTCTTTGCAGTTTGAGGTTCCCTTCACATGTACCCTTTAACCTCTCTTCCAGATGAAGGGAAAAGGATCAAGACACGACCTGATTCCTATAGGACAGGCTGAACAGAGACTAACCTGAGTACAAGCAGAGAGGAGTGTTTAATACGACAGCACCCAGCAAAAAGTCTGTTACTAGAGAAGATGGGAACTTAGCTACCACCACGCCACAACAAAAGCAAGCTCATGAAGTTTTTCAGTCTTCTACTTTAAAATCTGCCCCACGTCTTTCTTATATGCCTGCATGGCCTGATCAATTGGCTTACGTCAAAGCCTTGTGACACACACGGGGTTTTAATTGATTTACTTAAGTCAGTGAGCGAGGAATAATTACATCTTGGAAAATAAAGCTGGGCAGACTAGGGCAGCCTGCTTCCTTGCTATGAGTCTTAAAAGTTCAAAACAAAGCCAGATCTGGTTTCATCCCACAGTTTGATTGTAAGCTTCAAACTGCCTGGTGCTCCGAGACGCCGTGTTAGCTGGGCCTAATCATCAGCCAACCCACTGATTTTTCGTATCAGTGCAGCCAGGGTATTAAGCCTACAAGAACAGTCATGTTCCATATAAAGATATTGTTTATCTGGCAATAAACTTACACTAATCAAAGTAGTATTAGCTTGAATTTATAAAGCATGAGCCATTCTCTCTACATGGTAAAACATAGAGACATCCTATAGCGTATTGCAAACCTGAATACTGATTAGAAAATGCACATAAAACTAACATTTCCATACCTTCTGGTGGTATGAGACAGTCAGGGTCAAAAATTGATGCCACCACCTTTTAACGACTCTTTATTCCCACCATATGCATCGAGGCATTAACCATCTTTCAAGACCTTTGAGTCAATAATCCTTACGCTTGCGGATAAAGGTAGAACATAAATAAGGGAGAGATAAATATGAAGAGAATGGAAGAGACTGAATTACACATTTTTGATACCATAATTCCCAAAGCCAAATTTTGAAGCACAAACTGCCATAATACAGTGGAACTGGAGAAGCAGCAACTGCCTCCAAGGCCATCCAGCATAGTACATTGTACAATTTCATGCCACACTGTTTCAGTTGCAGCATCTTCCAGGCGATCTTTGAAGATGCAAACTAAACACAGGATTCTGTTACCTTTTATTCACCAACAGGATTTTCTACTGATTTGCAAGATCAGATTTCAGGAGCCAAATCTATTTGTCTTATATACCTCAGTCTCCATTAAAATCACCGGAACTATCACGGCAATTCATCCTACTCACAGAAATCCCACATCGCAGAATCAAGCCTCAATACAAAATTTACAGCTTGTTCTAGCTATCCTCAGGCTTATTTTAAAACACAACACTGATTCAACACAAAGGTACTACTCTTTCTAAAGAAAAAAGAAATGAAAGAGAGACCCAACATTTAAAACATTCGTCCTTCATTCATCACAACGGTGGTCAGCATCATGAAATGCAAAGTATATCACGCTCCCACTGAGGATATTGCTCAGGAAGACTGGACTGAGCAGCACAAAGTGTTTTACTCTAACCTGACAAGACAGTACTGGTTCAAGTGCTGTCCTTTACAAGGTGTCACCCAAATAAATGTAGATGAGCTATCAAAGTCACTTACCTGTAGAGCTGTTCAAACACATGTCCCACGCACAGTGATAGTTTAAAATGTTTAAAGCAGTAATAAAAACATTGATTAGAGATCCTACCAAGGAGGCCAAAGCACTTTAAGAAAAGGCATATAGAAGAACAGGGTCAGTGTTTCACATTGAGCGTAATAATTTGCTGGTGAATTCACAGCAACAATTTTAACAACTTTATGAAAGAATGCATTATCTTCTCTTAGCAATAGAGGTACTACCTTGACATTCATACGTGTTTGAATGAGGGGGATGAAAAGGTAGTTTTGTTGATTTCTTTTACAAGCCTTTTGTCACTCAGTCGTCTTTATACACAAATTGCTCCTTCTAAAATACATTTAATGTAACCATTTGTGATAATAAGAACAACACATGGCAGGAATATGTGACGTTCGATACGGGGCCCAAACCAGAGCACTAAGAGTTTTTGGGTAAATGAAAAGTAGAGATGCTTGGCACCTTGCAGGACAGATTGCCAAGGGTTTTTTTCAGTATATTACATTGTCAAACCTGTGTGCTTTCACTACGGCCTGGTATTACTGCTAAGAGTTTCAAAGACATGGCTGTTGGGGATTCTTTGCTTTCAATATTACTACAGAAGTTAACCCCATTTATGTCATTAGAAAATAAAAGTGCCTAAATTTTCTTTCAAGCTGCTTTACCAGTGAAAGCAAGATTTGGCCTCCAAATCCCAAATAATTATATCTGATAATTATTCAGGTCAGTCTGGTAGAAGTACATATTTTGAATTCAATGGTTAAAAAAAAAAACCTTGATGAAACCGTCAACACACCAGTAAAAGTATTCCTCCTCTCTGTGACAGAGTTCCCCAGCTTTAAAAAAAAAAAAAAAAAATCAAGTAGCAATTCCAGACTTCACATTTGGGGGGTCACAAGGCTCACTGACACTGGTGCAACATGTAGGTTTTCACAGGGCTGGTTATGAGGGTAGCATTTGTCCCAGCCTGGTGCAAGTCCAGGATAGATTTTTTGTTTTATTTTAATGGTAAATGGAGAGCCAGACTCTGGGAAACTCAAGCATAGAAGGAAGATGATTTGAAGGCTTCATTTAAACAAATAGCTTCATTCTTAGGCATTTGATCCAGTACACGTAGGACACAGATTTGAATAAGCAACACAAAGATACTCCCAGTGTAGTATACCGAAGAGGTGAAAAATCAGACTAAATGACAGACTTTTTTTTTTTTTTAGATCCTTGAGCACTGACTGACCATGCCACTACACACCATACAGAGCTCGGTCTCCCTTCTTCCACTTTCAACATAGCTATTTAACATTTTTTTATTTTTTTTTTTTTAAATTTGTAAGCCCAGTTCTGTCTCTCTGGATTAGAAGTTCAGCCTCTCCTGCCACTTTATGATTTGGGTGCTTTTCTGACAATCTGCAAAACATCCAACTGGTGGAAAAGCTACTTGGGCAATGAACTCAGTGAGTTAACCCAGTATGCAAAGGTATTTTTCTTTATATGCTCAGTATTTGCAACAGCTTCAGTGGCTCAAATGGTAACGGTTTTGCCTGCGCCCACCAACAGTGATGATAAACCCGTATCTTTAGTCCTCTTACAAAATTCCCTGGCGTTCCAGCAAATTCATAAGCTCCTTTTCCTCCCTGTGCCTCTCTATCTCCATCTCTGTGTCACTGCAAACTTCATCTCTTCCTTGAAACTCCTTCCGCTGATCACTTCCTGCCTCAGCTAGCCCCATCGCTTCTTTTCTGGTCTTCCTAAATCCACACTCTGCAGTGAGAAAATACATAGCCAGGCTCCTATTACACTCTCATAAACAGTGATAAATTATGCCCATAATACCCCCTCTTCCATTACATTTTTCAGCTTCCTCCTGCTCTCCAGAGCCTTTTCAGAGCTAATTTTCTATCATTCAAAGTTTCACGGGATTTGCTTTTTCCTGCCACTCCATCACGCTTTCTCCCCCTTGCATTCTCATCCTGGCATCTCTTATTCCTTCCACAAATCATAAAAAGTTCATCCTTCATCCTTCTCCATACCATGTGCGGTGAAATAAAAACAAGACACTTCCAGTCCAAAAGGCACACACACAAAACCTTCCTGCCTCACTGGAAAGCTTCCTGCCACCCTCCACATCTCTGACTTGAAATTGTGCGCTTCCCCCCCCCCCCCCCGCAACTATTGATATATCCAGAGTTTTTGT